>JAABKJ010001153.1:0-31488 GCA_011634705.1 Andricus grossulariae | reverse complement strand
CTTTCTACGATTCTTCCTACTTTTTAAATATGTATCAATCAAAGTTTCTAACGACGATACTTCCAGTTTATGACATAGGTTTGGCCCTAACCTTGAGTGGTTCACTCAGTCACTTAAAATTTCAACAACTAATTTTTTCCGTGCATGCTCTTGTGCTTTAGTTGACAGTCTTCTTTATAGTAGATAACTACTGTGAATAAGGAAGCTTGATCGTTATTCCTGTAATATGCCTGAGCTGAGTTTTGTGCAATAGATGCATATTTTTCTGTATAATCGAATTAGGTTAGATATTGTCCAGGTAATAAATGGACTTTTGGATCTTGTAAAAAAGCAGATTTTCTTCGAATATATTCATAAGGTTTTAATTTTAATAATCATCTACGAAATTCTTTGATAAATTCATCACTGTTCATTACTTCCATTTTTAAAGTTGTTCGGTCCATATTTTGCCAATATTAAAAATGAATACTGTTGATTTAATTATCTTTGAACACTGAAGTTGCTCAATCATTGCTTTTTCGTCTGGACATTTCGCGCATTCTTTAAAGTGGCATTTAGGTACGTGATCATTACAAGTAATTAATTATAAGCAATCACGGTAAGTTGATAAAAAGTTATCACACGCATACTACGTGTGTTCCAGTAGATTCCGCTAAAACATAATGAGAAGGTCTCAACTGACAAAATTTGAAGAAAAAAAAAACAATTTTCACGTCTTTGTATTTTTCTTTGAACAGCTGCTATAATTCCGATAGATTAGCAAGAAGTAATTTTGTTTTAACAGAGGTACGTAGAAAATTCGCTTGCTTTACGGAAATACAATCTTTCATTCCGGTCATCATTCTGCTATTAACGTGGCTTTCATAAAAAAAAATTTACAACAATTTTTATCTCAATAGGTAAAGAATAACCATCTCTAGGATTTGGAGAAGTCAAAATTCCATGTTCTTCGCTTTCCTAGCTTGTCGCTGAAATTCTTTTGTCAATTTCTTGTACCCCCAAGATGTTGATGTGTTAATGAATTTATTAGCATAAAAAATAAAAATTCGTATTTTTGTTTGCAATAACAAAAACAGATACGAAAAAACTCAAAAGAGCGAAGTTGTTCAAATTGAGAACTTCTAAATGAAAGTTTAGAAGCACTTTTCTCTTTCTTGCGTTTTTTTCAAAATTTTAGCAAAAATATGAATAAAGTCGGTACCTATATCACATATTTGATGAAATTTAATGCGTAAATTTACAAGATGAAAAAGTTTTGTTTACAAAATTTTACTGTTTTAAGAAAAATAGAATTATAGCCGACTTCCAAGAAATCCCGTGAAATTTTATGAAATCCTTGGAAATTCCTTTAAACTTTCAAATTCTCTTAAAAATTCCCTGGAATCTTAAAATTCCCTGAAATGTTTAAAATCCTTTGAAATAATTGAATTATTTAAATCAAATAAAAATTCCTTGAAATCAATTAAAATTTCCTGAAATTTATAAAATCCCTTGACGTCCCTTCAAATTATCAAAATCAATAAAAATTTCTTAGAATGTTTTTAAATTCCCTGCAATATTTCAAAGCCTTCGAAATCCCTTTAAATTATTTAAATAAATTGAAAATTTTTTGGAAAATTTTGTTAATTCACTGTAAGTTATCAATCCCTTTGACATTGCCTAACATTATTTAAATAAATTGAAAATTCCTTAAAATCAATAAAAAATTCCATGGAATATTTTTGAATTCCCTAAAATTTATCGAATTCTTTATTATGTCTTCAAGTAATTAAAACAAATTGAAAATTCTTTGGAATCTTTTTAAATTGCCTAAAATATTTAAAATCCTTTGAAATAGTTGAATTATTGAAATCAATTAAAAACTCATTGATATTAATTAACTTTTCCTGAAATTTATCAAATCCCTTGACATCCCTTCGAATTATTGAAATCAATAAAAATTTCATGGAATGTTTTCAAATTCCCTGGAATATTTCTAAGCCTTCGAAATCGCTTTAAATTATTTAAATAAATTAAACATTCTTCGGAATATTTTTAAATTCACTATAAGTTATCAATCATTTTGATATTACCTACAATTATTCAAATAAATCAAAAATTCCTTAAAATCGATTAAAAATTCCATGTTATCTTTTCGAATTCCCTAAGATTTCTTGAATTGTTTGTTATGTCTTCAAATAATTGAAACAAATTAAAAATACCTTGAAATCTTTTTAAATTCCCTAAAATATTTAAAATCCTCTAAAAGAATTAAATTATTGAAATCAATTAAAAATTCCTTGAAATCAATTAAAATTTCCTGAAATTCATCAAATCCCTTGACATCCCTTGAAATTATTGAAATCAATAAAAATTTCATTGAGTGTTTTCAAATTCCCTGGAATATTTCAAAGCCTTCGAAATCCTTTTAAATTATTTAAATAAATTAAAATTTATTCGGAATATTTTTAAATTCACCATCAGTTATCAATTCCTTTCACATTACCTAAAATTATTAAAATATATTAAAAATTCCTTAAAATCAATTGAAAATTCTTTGGACTCTTTTTGAATTCCCTAATATTTATCGAATTCTTTGTTATGTCTTCAAATAATTGAAACGAATTGAAAATTCTTTGGAATCTTTTTAGATTCGCTAAAATATTTAAAATCCTTTGAAATAATTAAATTATTGAAATCAATTAAAACTTCCTTGAAATCAATTAAAATTTCCTGAAATTCATCAAATCCCTTGACATCCCTTCAAATGATCGAAATCAATAAAAATTTCTTCGAGTGTTATCAAATTCCCTGAAATATTTCAAAGCCTTCAAAAACCCTTTAAATTATTTTAATAAATTAAAAATTCTTCGGAATATTTTCAAATTTTCAAATTCCCTAAAATATTTCGAATACTTTAAAATCCCTTCAAATTATTTGAATGAATTTAAAATTTCTTGAAATTAATTAAAAATTATTTGGAATGTTTCTAAATTCCATAAAATTGATCAAATACTTTGACATCCCGTCAAAGTATTGAAATAAATTAGATTGCAATCGGCAGTCCTTTGAGGTCTCTTCAAATTAATAAAATCAATCAAAAATTCTTCGAAATCCATTAGAAATTCCTTGGAACCTTTCTAAATTACCTAAAATGTATCAAATCCATTGACATTACTTCATATTATGGAGATCAATTGAAAATTCCTCGGAATCTTTTAAAATTCACAAAATATTTCCAATTTTTTGATATCCCTTTAAATTATTGAAATCCATTAAAAATTCCATGAATTTTATTAAAAATTGCTTAGAACTTTTTTAAATTTCCTGAAGTTTATCTAATCTTTTTTTTACATCTCTTCAGATTATTGAAATCAATGAACAGTTCCTTGAAATCTTTTTGAATTCTCTAAAATTTTTCAAATCCTTTGACATGTCTTTAAATAGTTGAAACCAATTAAAAATTCCTGGGAATCCCCTTGAATTATCTAAAATATTCCAAATCCTTTGAAATAGCTTCAAATCATTGAAAAAAATTAAAAATTCGTTTAAATATTTCAGAATTCCCTAAAATTGATCAAATTCCGTGATATTAATTCAAATTATTAAAATAAATTTTAAAATCCTCATAATCTTTGAAAATTCCATGTAATCAATACAAAATTCCTTGGAACTTTTTTAAATTTTCCCTACAAGTTATCAAATCTTTTGACATCCATTCAAATTATTCAAATGAACTAAAAATTTCTTGGAATCTTTATAAGTTCCCAAAAATATTTCAAATCCTTTGAGATCTCTTCAAATTATTGAGGTCAATTAAAAATTCCTTGAATCTTTTTAAATTCCCTAAAATTGATCAAAACCTTTCACATCTTATTATTGAGATCAATTAAAAATTCATTGGAAGCTTTCAAAAATTACTTAAAATATTTCAAATCCATTGACATCCCTTCAAATAGATGAAATCAATTAAAAATTCCTAGGAATCTTATCAAGTTTTCTAAAATTGATCGATTCCCGCGACATCAATTCAAATTAATAAAATAAATTTAAAAACCCTCAGAATCTTTTAAAATCCCAGGCAATCAATTAAAAATTTTTTGAAACTTTTTCAAATTTTCCCTACAATTTATCAAATCCTTTGACATCCCTTCAAATTATTTAAATCAACTAAAAATTCCTTGGAATCTTTTTAAGTTCCCTAAAATATTTCAAATCCTTTGAGAATCTTCAAATTATTGAGGTCAATTAAAAATTCATTGGAATCTTTTTAAATTCCCTAAAATTGATCAAATCTTTTGACATCTTTTCATATTATTGAGATCAATTGAAAATTCCTTGGAAGCTTTTAAAAATTGCCTAAAATATTTCAAATCCATTGAAATCCCTTCAAATAGATGAAATCAATTAAAAATTCTTAGGAATCTTATCAAATTTTCTAAAATTGATCAAATCCCTTGACATCAACTTAAATTATTAAAATAAATTTCAAATTATCAGAATCTTTCAAAATTCCATGAAATCAATTAAAAATTCCTTGGAACTTTTTCAAATTTTCCCTAAAATTGATCGAATCCTTTGACATTCCTTCAAATTATTGAAATCAACTAAAAATTCCATGGAATCTTTTTGAATTCCCTAAAATATTTCAAATCCCTTGAGATCTCTTCGAATTATTAAGATGAATTAAAAAGTCCTTCGAATCTTTTTAAATTCCCTAAAATTGATCAAATCTTTTGACATCGTTTCATATTCTTGAGATCAACTGAAAATTCCTTGGAAACTTTTAAAAATTACCTAAAATATTTGAAATCCATTGAAATAAATTGAGAATTCAAATCCTTCCAATGAATGAAATCAATTAAAAATTCCTAGGAATCTTATAAAATTTTCTAAAATTTATCGAACTGCGTGACATCAATTTAAATTATTAAAATGAATTTAAACATCCTCAGAATCTTTCAAAATTCCATGAAATCAATAAAAAATTCCTTGGAACTTTTTCAAATTTTCCCTACAATTTATCAAATCCTTTGACATGCCTTCTAATTATTGAAATCAACTAAAAATTCTTTGAAATCTTTTCAAGTTCCCTAAAATATTTCAAATTTTTTGAGATCCCTTCTAATTATTGAGTTCAATTAAAAATTCTTTAAAAAATCTTTTTAAATTCCCTAGAATTGATCAAATCTTTTGACATCTTTTCATATTATTGAGATCAATTGAAAATTCCTTGGAAGCTTTTAAAGATTGCCTAAAATATTTCAAATCCATTGAAATCCCTTCAAATAAATGAAATCAATTAAAAATTCCTAGGAATCTTATCAAATTTCCTAAATTTTATCAAGCCTATTGACATCCCTTCTTGAAATTTAATCTAAAAAATTGTAAATTTTCACACCGAATTTATCGAATAGTAAGTTTAATTAGCAAGCTCTAAATAGCCACATATAATTAAAAGGCAGAAAGTTCCGCGAGTTTATCGTCCCTTTAAACTGGAATGAATGAACCATGCGAAGAGAGGCTTGGAGGAGGGATCAGGAGGTTGACTCTTACAGGTCGGTGAGGTGCTTCCATCCAGTCCTTGAAGAAGGTCTTGAAGTAGATGTGTGCAGGATTAAGATAATAGTCTCGGGAGGGCTGCGAAGGAACGTGGAAGGAGGCAAAGGCAAAAACGAGAACGATATGATGTGGGTCAAAGTCGCGGGGACTGGGGCGCCGTGCTGGCTCCTTCTCGGGAGTCAGTCGGCTGCGGCTGCTGATCTCAGGACCATTCTATACTCTTATTCTCGGAGCTTCCCCGGGGTTGAAACCACTGGAATGAGAGGGGCTGGGGCTGCCAACCTCGCTTCCTTTTACGTCACACCACTTACTGCCTTATTTTTACACCTTTTCTCACCTCAATCGATAAAAGCATTGTCCACGTTCCATTTAACAAAACCAACAACACTTCCTCTTTACTCGAGACTCAAGAGGACCTCATCCCCGATCTATAAATTCAGAAACTTGACACGTTAAATTATTCAAGTTCGTAAGGGGCCATCGATAAATTACGTAACAGATTTTTTTTCAGGAGAGGGGGATCTTACGATCTAATTCATGGGGGGAGGGGGGTAATTATTATTGTTGGGTAATATTTTCAACAAATAAACCTCACAGGAAATCTATGGGTCCCTCAATTCTTTTGATTGCAGTTTTCAGCCTTCTTTTTCAAGCGTCAACTTCCAGCTATTCCCAGAACGAAGTCGATGTTCGGAAAAATCTAAAAAAATTCACGGATATTCTTTTAACATTCTTTCATGCAATACATTTTTCTAAATTCTGAAATATTCAATAATTTACCTTTCACGAGGATTTGTTTACAAATACTTTGTCTTGAGAACAAATGAAGATATGAAGCCTTTTAATGGTTCCGAATGTGCAGTTTTGTGATGCGAGTGCAGTTCAATAATTAAATTTATGATTGAATAATTTTCATATAAGAAATATCATTTTGAATATTTCTGACATTAATCAGTGTTGGTGCGTGGGCTGCACAGCGGGACAAGTAGTAGAAAAAATTACCCTTTTGATGACAATAGCAACTTACTTACAACAAAGCTTACAAGATTAAAATTCTGGTTTTTGAATATTAATGGTCAGGGAAAATTCATAGAATTTTCTAAATGAAATACCTTATTGAGAGAGTTTAAAATCCTTTAAAATTACTGAAATCCTTTAAAATCTCATAAAATCACGTGAAATTGGTTGAAATTCCTTTGAAATCTTTTAAAACATTTGGAAATCCTTAAAAATCGCTGGGAATCTTTTCAACTAGCTTGACCCGATAAACTTATAAATATTGAGTAATTTGGTGAATTCTCTTTAGTTAAAGCTCCTTCGGATTTAACGAAAACATTCTCATCACGTATTGTCATCAAAAGGGTACTTTATTCTACCGCTTATCCCGCTGTGCCAAATCACGCGCCGACACTAATTAAAGTCAGGAATATTCAAAACAATATTTCTTGCCTAAAAATGACTTTATCATAAATTAAATTATTGGAAAAAATTAAAATTATTGCACTCGCATCAGAAAATTGCACTGATGAAGGAGGACGAAAAACCCTGTTTTTAAATTCTCATTCTAATGAGAAGGTAATAGTTGTGTGTAAAAGTAGACTTTGTCGGTTTTCATCAAATCTCCACGTTTTAAAACCCCCTGAGTCAGAAAAAAACGATTATTACGAAAGTGTTTGTCTGTCTGTATGTCTGTCTGTATTCTGCAAGTACAATAACTTTCGAAAGATTGATTAGATTGGATTGTGCTTCAAACACTTTTTAAGGCCTAAAAAGAAAGGATGAGTTCATTAACCAGCTATTTTGGATAAAAATTCAAAAAGTTAGAGCATTTTCAAAAATGTTGGAGAGCTTTTTTTCAGTATTTAAAAATTATGTGTAGGGCAATTCATAGTACTCGAAAATATGAACAATTTATCCTAATGACTTTTTTTGATCACAAACAAATTATCAGAGTTATAGCATTTTCAAAATCCAAAAAAAAAACGAAAATGAAGATTTTAAGCTGAACAACGTACGACATGGGAAAAAGTCAAAAGAAGAAAAATATTGATTTTAGAAAGCCCTAGGAAATTATCATAACAACTTTTTGAATTTTGTCGAAAAATCCAAAATGCAAATTTTGATCGCACAAGAAATAATGAAAAATTTTATTTTGTGGTCAAACTCTGCAAGATATAACAAAGTTGAGGCAACAAAAATTGTGCACCTAAGAATGGTCTACAAATTTTCTCATTAATTACTCTTTGACAGGATGCGTAGTTTTTGTTTAATTCGTGAAAAACTTCATTGAAAATAAAAAAAATTAAATTTTTTGATAAATGACACAAACTACGAAAAAAAAATTTAACAAAGGTTGTTAACTCAACAAAGGGCTACAAATTTGTAACTCATTGTTTTTTGATAGGATATGTAGTTTTTGTTTCAATCGTGAAAAATAACATTAAAAATAAAAAATAAAATAAAAAAGCTATGAAAAAAAATGAATCGAGAGAAGTTGCCCATCCAAAAAAACTACAAATTTTTCATTAGTAATTTTTTTATAGGACGCGTAGTTTTTGTTTTAATCGTAAAAAAATAACATTAAAAATAAAGAATAATTCTTTCTAAACGGCACAAGGAAAGAAAAAAATTAATAGGAAAAAGTTGTTCACTCAAAGAGGATCTACAAGTTCGTTATTTATAATGTTTAGAAAGCACGAGTGGATTTTCTTTTAACCGTAAAAAATAAAAATTTAAATTTAAAAAATTAAATTTTTGGAAAAACGGCACAAGAGACGAAAAAAATGAGAAGACAAAAATCGTTCCACCAAAAAAGATGTTCAAATTTGATATCAACTTTTGTTATGAAAATGCATCAAAAATAAAAAATTAACTTTTTGGAAAAATGACACAAGCTACAATAACTTTTTATTTAACAAAATTTTTCGCCTAAATTATATTCACAAATTTGCTCAGAACCACTTTACACTAGGATGCGTATTTTCAGTTTAAATCGTAAAGAATAACGTTGAAAATAAACAAATTAAATTCATCGAGAAACGATATAAGTTGCCATAAAATGTTGAATAACAGTTTTTTTAGGATGCGCACTTCTTTTTTAATTATAAAAACAAGACTATAAAAATATATATGTTTCAATACCAAGGCATATTATGAATTGTGATAATATAAGTTTATTGAAATGATAGATTTTTCAAGGTAGCTGAGAATAAAAATTCGTGCTAAATAAGGAGCAAATATTAAAGTAATCATGAAAAATAAAATTTGTACATTATTTTGCAATATCTGAATATGCAGTTACCAGATCAAGGTACAGAATTAAATATTATATACATTTGATATAATAGTGTTGAACATAATCTAGAAAAGTTCACATTTTGGACAAAATCGAGTGCGAAGTACGAGATACGTGATGAGAATGTGTTCGTTAAAACCGAAGGAGCTTTAACTAAAGAGAATTCACCAAATTACTCAATATTTATAAGTTTATCGGGTTAAGCTATTTGAACAGATTCCAAGGGATTTTTGAGGATGTCCAAATGTTTCAAATGATTTCAAAGAAATTTCAACCGATTTCACGTGATTTTATGAGATTTTAAAGGATTTCAGTAATTTTAGAGGATTTTAAACTCTCTCAATAAGGTATTTCAAATTTGCAAATTCTATGAATTTTCCCTGGCCATTGATATTCAAAAACCAGAATATTAATCTTGTAAAATTCTCAACCTATAGATTCTTTTATAAGCGAAATGAAAAAAAATTTCAAATAAAAATTTGTAAATTTCAAATTTATTATCCTTGACAGTTATTTAAAGTACCTCTTATAGAAATTCCCTGAATATCCTTCACCATTAAAATTCCATGATTTTTAACTAATTTCCACGATTTTCCTGACCTTCAGCCACACTGATTCCACAAGTTTTATAACTGATTTAGGAATTATTTCCGAATCAAACTCAAATTCTTAATTTAAGTTTGCCTGGTTGTAACTGAACGTATCTACTTAACACAATTAATTTGTCCTCTCTGTACGAAAGTTTGTCATATTACAAATATTTACTTCTGAATATGTCTTCAGTGATTTATCTAAGATAATCCTAAAAACGACCGTATCTCCTTAATAATGATAATATGCTATAGTCTAATATTGCCTACATCTAACCTAAGATTCATTTTGCAATTACTCTTCTTTGTCTTTACCAAAAAAATACCAGTTAGGTACAGTGAATTTTGGTCGGGGCGGTAGGTTTGTTGTTGTTGGGGGGGCAGTACTACTTGTAATTCACGTAATAAAATTAGTAGTAACTAGTAATATTAGTATTATTATTAAATGTAATAATAATAAATTCACGAAAAAATAATAAATGAATAAACAAAAAAGGGATCATCGACAATTTAATTAAGGTGTTTTTATGAAATTTTCAACCCACCCTCCTACCAGGTAAGGTACCGTGAGATTTGCTCTGTTCTCCCAAAATCTTACTGCGAGATTTTATAAACTTAGGGAACGAACTTACATATAAAATATAAATTCTATTAATTAAATAAACATGGAAACTCAATGTTATAAGTTTTATAAAATAAAATTTTTTAATAAATGTAAGTATTTATTTTCGAAAACATAAAATGTGTGGAATGAAACTCTAACTTCGTTTTTTAAGCAAAATTTTCAGTTTTCTAAATTATTATTTCAAAAGTCTTAAAAAAGAACTTCGATGTTTATTCAAACTATTATACTTAAGTTTACGAATAATCGAAATTCCTATTTATTTATCGCAGCCTTCACAGTTTTTCCCATTTTTCTCGTTTTTCCAATAAAATGCGTACTGAATTAATAGAACCCTGATAAGAAAATCCAAATATTTATGGTTAAAAATTAATTCTTTTCGGTGGAAAAGTATATCCAATTTTTGATTAAGAGTTTACCTTTTTTTGTTCAAAATTTAATTCTTTTGTTAAAAAGTCAGCTGCGTCTAGTCGTCCCGAAAAATTTCAGGAGTTGGAAAAGGGGATGGACTAGTCATCCCGAAAATTCAGGATGACTAGCCAAGCTTATGAAAAATATTTAACTACTCATTCCGAATTTCGAGACGATGAAGGACTTCGTAAAAAGTCATCCTTTTTGGTTGTAAATTCAACTATTTTGTTAAAAATTTGTCTTCTTGGCTTCAAAATACAACAATATGACTGAAATCTTTTTTTTTCTTGACTAAAAAAATTTTATTGTTTAAAAAGTAATCTTTTTCGGTTTAAAATTGAAGCCTCGGTAGAAAGAACGTTGTATGAGCCCAAGTTTTATGCTTAAGTAGTTCTATAGAATTATTATTATTTTGAACTGTTTTTCTATTCCGCGAAAGCGTTGTGATCGCTAAACTGTCAACAAAAATGTGAAAAATGAATTTGTAAAGAAATGTCAAAATAGTCGTGTTCAATTACTTTATATCTACCTCATATTCCAAAATGTACGTTCCTAAATCTGACTTACAATTAGGATTTTCAAAACGGGGTAAAAAAAAAATGAAAAAAGAAAATTCATATTTTCGGCACGGAAATTCAACAATTTTTTTTTGTTTTTCAACTGAAAGTTTAACTTTTTCATTTTTGGTTGACAAAGTATCTTGTTTATTAAAAAATTCAACTGTTTGGTTCAAAATTCATGTATTTTGTTGAAATTTCGTATTTCTTGGTAGAGAATTAATCCTCTTTATTGAAAATTCGACTATGTGGTTGGAAATGTATGCATTTTGTTCAGATTTTGTCTTTTTTCATAGAAAATCTTTTTTTTTCGAAATACAATTGTTTCTTTGGAAATCAATCTGTTTTAGTTGAGAATTCAAGTATTTTGTTAAAAATTCTTCTTTTTTGGTTCAATTCTACTGTTTTTGATAGAAAATTAAAAATTTTATATTGAAATTTCAACTATTATATTTTCCGTTAAAAAATTCATCTTCTTAGGTTGAAAACTCATCATCTTGCTTGTTAAAAATTAATTTTTAAACTGAAAATTTCACGATTTTGTTGAAAATTAATTTTTTTGTGGGAAATTCAACTGTTTTCAACAAAAATCGTCTTTTTAGCTTGAAAATTCAACTTTTTGGTTGAAAATTCAACTATTTTGTTAAAAATTTCTCTTTTTGCCTTGAAAATTCAGAAATTTGTTAGAAAATTCAACTATTTTCTTATAACTTTGTAGATTTTGTTGAAAATTTGTCTTTTTGGGTATGAAATTAATCTCCTTGTTTGAAAATTTATTTAATTTATTGAACATTCGTAGTTTTTGTCACAAATTTAATCGTCCTACCTGGAAATTCGACTATTTGGTTAAAAATTTAACTATTTTATCATATATATACACATAGGTATATATTTTTTGTTGAGAAATCGTCTTTTTTGGCAAAAAATTCCAAAATTCTGGATAAAAATTGTTTCCTTTATTGAGTGGAAAATCCTTCTTGGTTAAAAATTCGTCTTTTTGATTAGAAAATTCATTTCTTTTGGTATAAGTTTCATATTTTTTGGTTTAAAATGTAACTGTTTGGTTGAAAATGAATCAGCTTTGGTTGAAAATTTATCTATTTTGTTGGAAATTGGTATCTTTTGGTTTAATTCCACTGTATGTTATTTAAAATGGAAATTTTTTCTTTCTTGAAATATCAAATATTACAATTTATGTTGAGCATTCATCTTTTTTGTTTGAAGATTTATCTACCTGGTTAAAAGTCGAACTACTTTTCTACTTTATAAGAAATAGTAAGATTTTACCAAACCACCCCTCTCCACAAATCGTTTTGCGTTCTTTTTGGATGACCCTTAAATAAATACACGAAAAAAATGTCAACAAAATGTACGTAGGATAGACGGGAGGGGGGTTAAAACTTAGAGACCCTAACAAAGGGGGGTTTAAAATTTCAGAAAAAAAAACTTTAATTTATGCACGGCGCTTAGTTGTGAATGCAAGTCCAAGTCTGAAGATCAGGTCTGACTAAACCCGGCCGCGTCTACTTAACATGATTAACTATGAAAGTAGCTAGACCAAATTTTTGCATTCCAATTAATTAACCCTACTTTTATTTTCAGCAATTAAAAACGAAATTTTCAAGAAATCTACATTTCTTAACAAACTTTTTAGTACCTATTTATGTAAATATTCAATCACCTGTTTACTGACATTTGAATAACTAACTGTGAAACATATAATCCTATCATCTTTCAATGAATAATTCTACGACATAATTTAGAAGATGAACAAATCTCCGAAAAAAATCAATAAATCGAAACTGGAACCTGCCTCTCGATCTTAATCTTTGTACACAAAAAGTATGGTCGGTAGCGATAAAACAGCGATAATAATAATAAACTGCTGATCGATTCGTTCGAGTCGAGCTTCTCGTAAATCTTCATGTTATCCAATAATTTTCTCAGATCGTGCGTAATAATTTCCAATACTTTTTAAAGAATTCTTTGAATACGGGTGGCCAGAAGTCGAGACAATCGTAAAGCAGACTATGAACTCGACTAATTAATCTGGCATTTCGAAAGTAGCAAAAGTCGGTGTAGACGCCAAGGTAGGACCTCACGGTTTGGCAGTTACTTAATTCATTGGCGAATAACCTCAGGCTATGTATTTTTTTCTATGCATATACAGTTTTGCGTCTGTGGAAGTGAGCGACGAATCGGATGCTCGCGAGCGCGCGGCATAAATTAAATTAGCATAATTTCGGCCTTTCCGACAACAAAGTAAACCGCTGCAGCGTGAGAACACGACGGACATGAGTGCTTAGAACTGCGACCACGCGTGTAAATTTAAGAGGATTGACATTCAATTTCGCGAACCGAGCAAAGCCGATGCCTTTATTTCGCTTCCGCGAAGTGGTTCGTTACGATAAGTTTTAATCCGAAGCTTTCGTCTTGTGCCGAGTTCTTTGAAGGATTTAAACAAGAGCTAAAGATATGACTAATTTTTTTCCTTTAGACAAGGAAATATACTTTGTCGTTAAATTTTTCAAGCAGTAAGGGGACTTTTATGATCATGTCCCATTTGTGAAATAGGTGGCGATAAAAAAATAACTGTAAACCGGGGCAGCCCTGGGAGGCCCGGAATAAGGCTGGTTTATACTCTCTAAATCTGAATTAGTAAAAATGCTACTAATTAAATTGGTAATAAGAATTCCAACTCATAAGTTATTTATTTTTTTGATTTCATTGAATGAAATAGTAAAGTACATTGTAACAGTCTCACTTAAACTCAAATAACAGTCTTGAAAATTTCAAATAATGATGCCTTAATTTTTAATCATATTCTCACAAAATGTAATAAAAATCTGCATCTAATGAGAATGAATTGATTAAAATTTAATTAATTTTTTTAATTCATAACAAATTAATACAAAAAATTGCAAAAAACCTCAAGTTCCAATCTTTTCGAAAAACTGGAATAACTCTGGAAATAATTAACATTTTTCAAAACTCTTTGGCTCATTTTAAAAGCAATTCTCGATATTTTTTTTCTAAATTGTTAGGATATTAAAAAAAAAAACTTTCCCTAGATTCTAACTTAAGGTTGAACTTTGTGCTAAAAGTCGAAAAAAATTTAAATAAAAAAACCACGAAATTAAAAAAATTCCAAACAATAATATTTATATCAATAATACTAAAATTGATTGAAATGTAAATAATAATTGTTTCTTAACTTTGTAAGTATTTACACATTTTTTAAGTTTTGCGACTTTTTGGCACTCAGTTTAACCCAAAGGCAGAATCCTAGGAAAAAATTTCGAAAAATATCTTGGCAGTTTAGACAAATACTACTAAAAATTACCTTCAAAACAAAACCAAGAAAATTTAAGAATATTTATTATTGCTAATATTTCAATTTTTTTTAAATATTGAAATTTTTTTGCAATATTTTTTTGAAAAATTGACAATTATTCAAGCTATTACTAAGAAAAAAATGTGTATGTTATTATTATAAAAATCTTCAAGCAAAAAGTTGCATTTTTAACCAAAAAAGATGAAACTTCTATCAAAATAGTTAAATTTTCAACCAAAACAACATTTTTCGGTTAAGAAAAGCAAAAATGTCATCGAAATTGTTAAATTTTAAAACCAAAAAGTCAAATTTTCTGTGAAACAGTTTAATTTTCAACCCGAAAATATGGATTTTAAAGCAAAAATTCAATTTCTAACCAAATAGTTGAATTTTGTACGAAATTGTTGAACTTTCAAAACAAAAAGATTAATTCTCAACATAAAATATGCGGTTAATATTTCAAACCAAAAATATTTGAATTTTAAATCAAGTCCAGTGGAATTGAAAAAAAAGGAATTTTCTGCATATCACTTGAATCCTCAACCAAAACAGATTAATTTTCAACCAAACAGTTCGCATTTTAACAAAAAAAGATGAAATTTCTATCAAAAAAGATGTATTTTCGAACAAAAGAAAGACGAATTTTCAAGAAAAGAGTTAAATCTTCAACCGAAAAAGATTTTAAAGTCAATGAAGGAAAAATTCAATCAAAGTGTAAAGTTTTCTAGAAAAAAACATGAATTGTTAAAAAAAAATTTTAAAGTTGATATTTCATCGAAAAACGATTTTAATTTTTATCAGAAGCACTAAAATTCAACGAAAAAATACGAATTTCCAACAAAATAATTGAATTTTCATTCAAAACAGATAAATATTCAACCAAATTAGTTGCCGTTTTAACCAAAAAAGATCAAATTAATGCCGAAAGAGATGAATTTTCTAAACAAAAAGGCGAATTCTCTAGAAAACTATAATAGAATTCTCAACCTAAAAAGTAGAATTTTCCACAAAACAGTTCATTTTTGACCAAATAATAAAGTTTTTAATAGAAAAAGATAAATTCTTAAAGAAAAATATAAAGTTTCGAAATCTTTCGAAATCCTTTCAAATCTTTGAATATCCTACAAAATTCATTGAGATCCCTTGAAATGTTTTGAACTTCTCGAAATCCTTTGGAATCCCTTAAAATTTTCGGAAATGTTTGGAAATCTTTAAAATCCCCTAAAATTCTTTAAAATGTTTCGAAATATTAGAAAATTACTAGAATTCCGTGGAAATATGTTTGAATCTCTTGAAAATCGATAATATACTTGAAAATTAGTTGAAATGTATGGAAATCCCAAAAAATTATTGAATTGAATGATTGAAGATAAAATATAAATCTGTTCACCCTTTTGAAATTATGTAATTCGATTGTAGTTTTTCTATTTTTTGCACCAATTTTTTCAATATTTTAACATTATTATTTCTATGCTTATTTTCTTATAATGATTTTTCTAGAATCGTGAAAAGATATAAGAAATTCATTATGGAAAAATTGTTATAGACCTATACTGAATTTCCTATAATTGTTTCTTTTATGGTTCTTGCAAAGTTCATTTTAAAAATTGATTCATTTTAAAATAATCGCTGGTAATAAAATTGATATGATTAGTTTTCAGAGTTTAATAACTAACTTCTCAGAATGGTAACAATGTCTAGGTCCTAATGTCTCTGTGTGCAAAAATTTCCCGACTTGGCCCGGATATGAAATTAAACGCACGCCTTGATTGGGGCCCGATATGGGCCCCGTTCGGTAATCGGGCCGTTAGATCCAGCCCCGATAGGACGTGCGTTTCATGCCGTATTTAGGGCTGCCAAGTCGGGGCCTGATCGGGACCACGGCAAGATTTCTGTGTTTTTAAATAATAATTCAAAAGTAACTTAATAATAAATTGAACGAAAAAGTTGATTTTCTAGAAAAACAATTGTTGCAGTTAACATTGGTTGAGTTAATTAGGGGTAGTTGGGAAATCATATTTTGCTGTTTGTGACAAAAAGCTCACATATCTCTCATCTAAACTTGTATTACTTTCTATTTTCTTTTACTTGCGGTATCCTATTTGCTCTTTGCCAAAAAGAAAGACCACCGGTGGTCAGCTCTGTATAATCTCACGCGATGACCGACATTTTTGTGGTCGCGAGGAATGCGCGTTTGGTCCGCCATCCTGGCGTGAGATTAAAAATCGTGACCAACCAGCGCAGTGGGCAAATCAGGATCGTCCAGACTTTCTTACTGCATCAGGAATTCATTTGCGAAATTAAAATTTGGCATTTCCCGGAAAATATACTCTAGAAGAGTCTTTTATTATTAACAATATTATATTTTACAACCACGGGCAATTAGGGCTTTTGTAATTGACATGGGATTTTAAATGGGAAAAGTTTAGTTTTCGGAAATATGTAAAAAACAACTACTTGTTATGAAATTTCTGGAAATTATATTTGAATCCCTACTTCGGAAATGTTCAAGGAATAATTTCCAGCCCATAACATGATTTTTTTATATTCTATAAGTGACAAGTTTTCAGATATCTTTGAACTACCTTTAAATTGGTTAAACGACTATTATTACTTCAAAATTTTCAATTTTCCCTGTAAACCATAATAAGATAGTATTTTTTGTAATTAGGGACACTGTAAGTGAATATAGGGAACAATATTTCTCGTTAAGACATTTCGCAATAGTTTAAACAATTTATATTTGTTTCAATTTTTTTTATTCCAAATCATGAACAGTTCATATTTTCTGAAATTAATAAACCACTTAATGAACTTTACCTGTAATATTTATTGTTAAAGTATTTTTTCAATTGTTTAAACCACTTCCATTCGTTTCAATTTCTTCCCACTAAATCATGAAAAATTTAGTATTTTCTTTAACTAATTACACCATGGCGCTTATTATAAAGAAGCTATGCCTCAATCGTTTAAACAATTGTTATAGTATATGAGAATTATAAATATATATATATATATAAATTATATAAATATATAAATAGATATATAAATTTTTCCATCTTTCCGTGAAACCTCAGAAGTGAATCAATAATAATGGGTTTATAAAAAATGTATTGTCATGAACAAAAAATTCTATACCTAACATCCATTAAGTATGTAATTATTTCATTATTTGTATAATTATTACCAGAAAATACGAACTTTTCATGATTTGGTAGGAATACAAAAGTTGAAGCAAATATAAATTGTTTAAAGAATTAAAAAATATCTTCATAAAAATATATTATTCTCAGCATTTGTTTCCTGTGTCATAAGTTCCAAAAAATAATGCTTTTTTATGATTTACAGGGGAAATTAAAACATCTTACAAATAACAGTTGTTTAAATAATTTTAAATTTGTTCCAAAATACTTATAAACTTGTTTCTTATCGAATACAAGAAATGAATGCTGGAAAATTTTTTTAAAAAGCCCGTCTCTCGCAAGGAAAAAAAAATTATTTTTCATTTTCGCGGCATTCTCTGGGGATAGTACAAAGTGGTCTGGGCGTCAAATTTAAATGTGATGGGGTGGAAATGATTTCTTGAATGTTGCATTTGATTTTAAAGAAGAATAACAATTTTTTAACAATTTTAGGTTGCCTTGTCGTTTTACAGCGAAAATTGTTATTTGTAAGAAAAGTAATTATAATTTAAACAATATATACAATTTTTATAGAATTTTGAATTAATATAGTTTTTTTCTTGGGAAATTTGTATTTTTAATAAAATCATTTAAAATATCCGGAAATATTTCAAATTCATTGAAATCTTCAGAAATATCCTAAACTCTTTAAAATCCTTGGAATAAAAAAAATGTAATTTAAAAAATTTTAATTCTTTAAAATTCTTTAATCATGATCTTGAAAATTCCTTGGAATCTTTTCAAATACTCTCAAACATTTTAAACCCTTTAAAATCTTTTGAAACGCTTTGAAATATTAAAATATCCTGGAAATTCCTTGGAAACATTTAGATTACCCTAAGATATTTAAAATTCTTTGGAATCTATTGAAAATTCCTTGGAGTCTTTTAAAAACCTTTCAATATTTTCAATTCTTTGAAATATTTTGAAAGAACACTCAAATTTTCTTAAATTTTAGGTTATGGTAACGTGTTTAACCAAAAATCGATTATTTTAAACAAAAATAATCAAATTTGAAAAAAAACATTTGTAATTCTGAATAATTTGTTGTTATCTTATTTTGGCGTTTGTGTTAGAGAATTCGTATTTTCAATTCAAGAAAATTATTACATGCAAGATTTGATTCACAATTTGTGTACAATTTTAGCTGATGTTTTCGTTTTTCAATGGAACTCGGTATAGATTACAAAGAAGATTTAGAATTATTAAATTATAAAATATTTGAGAATTTTGAAAAAATTTTTGCTTTATAGAATGTTGAAAGAACATCTGTAAATTTTTTCCGATTTTTCATAACATCGACCTCGTTCTGGGAACAGGTGAAAGGCTCTTAGATGCTCTTTATTAAACAATGCCGAGATTTTTTTTGAGCGAGTTGCAATCAAAAGAAGTAAGGGGCCTCGAATTTTGGTCCCGACTTTAGTCCAATATTTTCCAACTCCCACAATTTTTCGAGACGACTAGACACAGCCTTTTGAAAAATTTTAATTTGCAGTAAGATATAAATGTTCGTCAATTATAAAAAATATTTCCCTTGCTTTCCATTTCTATTATATTAGACAATAGATGCTATAAAATACAAAAATTTTATGTTAATATCAATTTTGTATTTTAATTCAAAAATGTCATGAGACTACAAAAATAATACTCGCGAGCATAGGCGTGTTTTTCTCTAGTGACTACAAAAAGATCCAATCTCCTTGCAGAAATAGAAGGGTAAGGGGGATTTTTTTCTAAACTTTGTTCAGAGTGACGTCCCTGGAGTCTGAACCGAATAAACAATAAAACCAAAAGAAGGATGAGAAAGAAAATCATCACACAACGAAAAAAGACAGGATAGATCGTGTGTTTGTGAAGCGACTGTAGAGTAAAAGGAGCGACAGAGGCGCCTAAAGGAAAGCGAAAGTGTTTGTTTTACAGCGGCGCTCTACCCCGCTGCGTGAAATTAGCTCGAAGTTAAAGCCTCTTCTCATGCCGACAGTACAAAGAAAAGGAATCTCTTCTTAGAATTCCGTGATGAAGGTTAAGCGGAAACCGGATCTACCGGAAATTAATAGTCCCCATTCTCAATTGGAATCCTTATCGAAAATCGCCAAAGGAAACGCGATTTCCGTTCTACCATTCTTGGATTTCACCTTGATTCCAAATTGCTTTTTGATTTTCTTCTTTAAATGATTTCATTAAGGGGCCATATATAAACACAGGGTGGCTATTTAAACTTCAAAAAGAAATACAAGGCTATTTCCCGGGTTTTCCGGTAAAATAATACATTTTTCGCGGTAAACTTTTAGGCGTTTATAATTATAATTACTCATTATTAATTACTTTATAGGCTATCAATAGGCTACCAAGATATACGTACTTATCAACTTGTTCTATTCTCTCATCGTTTGATGTTGCATATTATTTCCTCAATTTACTTCATACATCATAATTTTTGTTTTATTTACGTTAATTTTGAGGCTTATGTTCTTCGTGCTTGTATTGCTTCACATTCTTTGCCAGTCTTCGATTGACTCTGCCATAATAACCTTATCATCTGCGAACGCTAATCCACGTACCCTCACTGTCCCGAATTCCACACCTTCTTGGTCGAAGAGGGCCATTCTTAGACCCTTGTCCATGAATATAATAAATAACCATAAGGACATAACGCATCCTTGCCTAACACCTGTATAATATCGAACCAGTCACTCAGTTTCCCATTGACGCTTACACTCGCTTTGCTACCAGCATATATTGCTTTTATTGCTTGTAGGAGTCATCCATTGATTCCGTGCCCCTTTAGGACTTCCCAAAGTTTACTTCTATCTACCTTATCAAACGCTTTTTCTGAATCATCAAATGTATATCAAACTTTTTTCTTCACTCTCAAACTTTTTTCTGTGATCTGTCTTAAACTGAATGTTTGATCCGTAC
The DNA here is from genome assembly GCA_011634705.1 of Andricus grossulariae. Classification (NCBI taxonomy): domain Eukaryota; kingdom Metazoa; phylum Arthropoda; class Insecta; order Hymenoptera; family Cynipidae; genus Andricus; species Andricus grossulariae. Next base: position 11,037 of record JAABKJ010001153.1, on the reverse strand, counting down.
ATGATCTTCCTGGCAGAAATCCACTTTGGACTTTCCATCTTTTTTCTTCTGTCATTTTCATTACCCTACTAATAAATATTTTTGAATATATTTTACTTACGGTACTTATGCTGATAACCCTGTAATTATTGCAGTTGCTTCTATCTCCCTTCCCTTTGTATATTGGTGAGATAAAAGCTTTTTTTCCAGTCGTCTGGAACTTCTCCAATCTCGATACATGAATTTATCAATTCGCACAAACTGTGAGGTATGTAGTCGCCACCGTATTTAAGCATTTCAGCATCAATACAATGTACAACATCAGCCTTACCATTTTTTATGTTCCTAATTATATCCCTAATATTTATTTTAGAAAGAATTAAAGATTTTTGAACTTTAAGGTAAAACATATTATGTAAGATATTGTAAAAGGGATTTCAGACTTGACAGACCAAAATGCTTTAATAGCATTTATGTATGTACATTATTTCTAAGATCTCAAGTTGATATATATTCCATTTTCAACTAAATGTAGGAATTTCCAATCAAAAAAGATGAATTTTAAACAAGAGTTGAGTTTTCCAGCTAAAAAGTTCATTTTCAACAAAGAAAGATAACCTTTCAAACAATGAGTTGAATTTTGCAACAAAAAATTTACTTTTCAACCAAACGACTTTTCGACCAAATGATGGAATTTTCGAACAAAAAGGATTAAACCTCAACCATAGAAATAGTCAAAGAAATAATGTTGGTCAAACCCCTACTCCTTTTTAACGTCTCGTGGGGGGGAAGGTGGCCGATACTGCACTGAAATCTGTTACACTTTATCAAATTTATCACTGATTTTCTCGAAAAATATCATTCGTGGAAAAAGTGTGAGCATTCATGATTTTCATGGGTTTCTCATGGTTTTCGTAATGAAAATGGAATTCGCGCCAACTTTCATTATCATTTTCATAATCAAATCTAAGGTGGATTTATGTCAGGAAGATCATGTATGGATCAAATACTTAGCTCAAGAGATCACAGAAAAAAAGTTTGAGAGTAGGAAAGAAATTTTTCTGTACATTTGTTGGCCTAGAAAAAGCATTTGACAAGGTGAATAGAAGTAAACTTTGGGGAGTCCTCAAAGAGTACGGAGTCAATGGATGGCTCCTACAAGCAATAAAAACAATATATGCAGGTAGCAAAGCTAGTGTCAGGGTTAATGGCAAACTGAGTGACTGGTTTGATATTATGCAAGGCGTGAAACAAGGATGCGTTATGTCCTCATGGCTACCCGGTGGACACAAATTTCAGAACGTACTTGGAACGTCCTAAAAATATTTCTTGGGCGCACAAGACAAAACACGTTATTTGAACGTTTCAAAAACTGCCCGAAGTCAGACAAAATAATGTTCTGGAAACGTTTCATGTTTCAAATATGCCATTAAAACGTCTCTGGGACATTGTATATTCAAGGAACGTTATTTAGGCTGACTTATGACGTTTTTAGATCGTTCTAATATCGTTTATGGGCATTTGTGCCTACTGGGTATTTATCATATTTATGGACAAGTGTCTAAGAATGGCCCTTCTCGACGAGGAAGGTGTAGATCTCGAGACAGTGAGGGTACGTGGTTTAGCTTTCGCAGATGATAAGGTTGTTATGGCAGAATCAATCGAGGACGTGCAAAGAATGTTGAACAAACTGAATTTATGCATGAAGAACCTTAGCCTCAAAATTAACGTAAATAAAACAAAAATTATATTGCTTGAAGAAAAAGGTGAGAAAAAAATTTGCAACATTGTCCTAAATGATGAGAGTGTAGCGAGTAGTATTTTATTTGTAAACCCTAAACTTTGTAGTTTCTCTAAATTTTGTAGAATCGTCATTCAGGATAGAAATTACGGTCGAGTAGCAGATTTTCGCTAGCAGGACAATAAGGCAATTGAGAAGAGGCCTTGGGCCTTACTTTCATATTTTCGAAAAAACCAATTTTGTCACGTAGCATTAATACGGTAAGCATGACTCACACTACCCTTGCGTACCTTGAGAAGGACCCTCCGAGGTACCTATGATCAGTTCTCTGTCCGACCGTCTTAGAGATCACTTCGACTCGCTTCGACTCTCAATGTAGCTATCAGAACATATATTGTTGTGTTGATAAGTTCTGGTGTATACAATGTCTACACCCTCCTATCTTAATTTAAATCAGAACATACTTTTTCACTTCAAGAGAATAGAACAAGTTGATAAGTACGTATATCTGGATGGCCTATTCACTAGTGACGGAAAGATAGACGGGGAGATAGATAGGCGCATAAGCGAGGGCAAGAAGTCTATCGGTAGAGAAAGGTCCATTATCAGAAGTAAATATGAATAAAAAAAAAGCTAAATTGGCAATACATAATTCTATATTTGTACCGACTGTGCTATACGGTAGCGAAACATGGAACTGTCAAGAAAAGAATAAGAGTAAAATCATCGCTACTGACATGAATTTCCTGCGCAAAATATGCGGGAAAACACTGATGGACAAAGTGAGAAACGAAACAATCCTCAAAGACTGTGGTGCAGAAGAGGCACTAGTTGACATATGGGAAAGAAATCGGTGAAGATGGTTCGGGCATGTTTTAACAATGAAAGATGAGCGACTAACAAAAAAAGTGTATAAAGGTAAAGTAAATGGCATTGTTTCCAGAGGCAGACCGCGAAAATAATGGTTAGAATGTGTGAATGAGACCTTAATTCGAAGAGACATAAGAAATCACAGAAACACAAGAACTTGCATGAGAAAATGCATGGACGTGGAGGAAGCTAGAGGGGTATGCCAGGATATGAAAGTGTTGCAACAAATAGTTTATAAGAAATGCACGAAGAAGAGTGTCAGTGGAGTTAATGATGCCTCAAACAAAGGACCTTGGATAATAATGGGCCCGAGTGGGGAGCTTTATATGATGACTTTGTGATGTTTTTCACTTGGGGTGATCGCTAGAGAGATTGATCAGCAACCTGCGTCGGAGCAGTGTTGTGGAACGAATGTGTTATTTAAATAAATAACACGAGAATTCTAGATCAATTCAAAAAAGTCTATATCTCCTTCCTCACATTACTCCTTTCCTCACCGAGGGAGTCACGCCTACCCCGAAAGGGGAAAGCGGTACGAAAATTTGACTCCATCTGTTTTCACTAAAAATATAATATAAATTTCTCACTTACTTGTCCATTATTGCACGATTGTATCTAAATATTTTCCCATGAACAAACAATTCGATTCATTTCTGAAGGAAAAGATAAACAGCGAATTTAAACAATGAAAAGTGCTACTTACAATGTGAGAAAGATCATAGAAATCACGCCCGGTCTCAATGACAATTAAGACAGCTTTCGAAATTTTCAAGGGATTTCGAAAGATTTTAGGCGATTTGGAATATTTCAGGTCATGTAGGTGTAAAGGATTACAAGAAATTTTTAATTGATTTCAGTAATTAGAAGGGATTAGAAAGAATTTTTAAGATTAAAAAAAGTAAATTATGGCGTGCCCTAAGGGAGCCGAGGATGGCTAGAGGAAACTTTGAGGAAATGTACACAGTTTCTCATGTATTACTAAACTGCTGAAGGCTGGTACCCTTCTCAGTATCCACAAGACAATCTTTTGGTTCTAGTTCTATCCCTATACTTTATAACTGGGCTGTCCACTTTACGATGAATTGGCTAATTATATTGAACTCATCACCTTGCGACGACTTGGCTAATTATTTCGGAAATGATTTTTACTCGAAAAATACACTTCTCGCATCAAAATGGTAGTTTAGCTTTAAACAATGAATAATACAAACAATAGAGTAGCAGTGGATTGAATTGAAACTTTGGTTGACGAAAGGCATGCATCCGGTTGAGGTAAAGTTTCAGGCGATGAATGGAGACTGGGTGTTTGGAATGCTAGAGGGGTTAATGATTTCAAGGAAAGAAAATGACGAGAAACAATACACCTAAGGAAGCTAGATATTTTGTGTGCACTTGGAATAAAGAAAAAGGGATGGAACAGTAGAATAATAGAAAATGGGAAGTTAAAGCACAGACTCGAACTATGGTCAAGAGTAGATAGCGAATCACATGGTTGCCAAAGAGTCGGTATGATTATGAATGAGAGAACAAAATAACATGTCAAGCGGCATAAATTTGTATCTCCCAGATTGTTGTCGGTTAGGATGAAAGTGGGAATCAGAAGAATAAGGCGTATATAGTATTCGGTGAAAGGAGTGAGGTAAAAGACGCCTTTTGGGGCACCTTAAAGGATAATATAGGCATTCGCGATCATGGGGAAAGAATCATTCTACTAAGAGATATGAATGGATTGGTTGGAGTTCACCGCGAGGGCTTGTTTATTAAAAATACTTTGGTATAATATGATCCACGTGTACACCTGGTGCAGAGGAGATAGTCACAGTATGATTGACTTTGTTATTGCAGATGAGAGACTGAGAGAGCTAATAAAAGATATAAGGGTAATGAGAGGTTCTGAATGTGGAACGGATCATTACCTCTTAGTTTCAGAAATCCACTTGGGTTAAGGATTGAAAAGAAAGAGAACTGAAAAGACGAAACAGATGCGAATCAAGATAGAAAATCTACAGGAACCAGAAAAGCGACTAGAACTTAGAAATAATATAAACGAACACCTAGATAGAACAACTTAGGAGACGCTAATACACAATGATATAAAGAGCGCATGTTCAATTATCCAGAAAAGCATTCTTGGAAGTGCAACTGAATTGTATGGAACTGCGGTTGTAGGAAGAATTACTGGGGATGTTTGGTGGAATGATGAAATCTGCTTAGCCATTAACGAAAAGAAACAAGCGTATTTAAGGAAGTTTAATATCACAAGTCTTGGCGATGCCGTGATAATAAGACTAGAAAACAATTATAGGGACAAGAACAGAAAAGTAGAAATACTATTTAAAAGAAGAAAGGATAAAATCAAAGCGGAAGAAGAGAAGAAAATGGAAAACGCTTTCGAAGGAAATAAGGAATTATTTTGTTGGCAATTGAACAAGGACAACAAGAAAGAAAGTAGTAGTACAGAGTTAGTCGGCATTAGAAATTGCAAGGGTGAAATATTATATGATGCGGACTGATGGACAAAGTGAGTAATGAGATAATAATCAAAGAATGTGGTGTAGAGGGGACACTAGTTGACATATGTGAAAGAAATTCTTTGAGATGGTTTGCGTATATTGATCGAATGTAAGATGAATGACTATCTAAATCAGCTAAATACACTCATTGTGAAAAATGATTTTTTTCAAGTCATTGAAAAAATAAAGGGAGTCCACCCAGCGGCTGACCAGATGGTCTGGCCTGGGGCTAGTTAAAGAAAAATGGACACTTTTTGCCAGGTCCAGGACAAACCATCTTATCAGCGTTATGACTGGAAATCAGACAGTCTGGTCTGGGCCAGTGTAAGAACATTTTTCCACACAGGCCATTTTTTTGCATAAATCGCCAAAATACGTATCGCCTCATTTTCTCTGGAAAACAACATATTTCTTCTCCAAGAGATTCTATAACTTTGAGTGCAGAACCTGCCTGATTCAAAATAGATTGGATCTATGTAAAATCTTTAAAATCCTTTGGTATATCTCGAAATCTGTTGAAATTCCCTGGAATCTTCGGAAATTCCTTTAAATATTTGAAAAGCTCTTCAAATCTTTGAAACCCTTTGAAATACCTCAATTCTTGTAAATAAATTCTTTGAAATTTCATTATAATATTAAAGAATCTCTTGAAATCCAGTTGAATTACATAAAATATAATGACATTCCTCAAAATCTTTTGAAATTTAAAAAATAGTAATTTATAAAATTATGAAGAAACTTCGTTTTTATGGTAATTTTAATTTTCCGAAACGTTAGCCCTGAAAGAGCCGGAAAAGGGGTTAGCCTTACGAAAAATTTCGTAACGGAAGACATAGACAGTTCCAAACTTTAACGTTATATCCAACCATGTTGGATATATGGATTTCGATAGGAAATCCGACTTCCTATAAGGTAGATTTGTTTAAAATATTACGTAACAGTATCGACCCCCCCCCCTCTTCCATTATGGATGGCCCCTAAGTCAATGAGAAGTTATTTTGATTTGAAAATATTTGAAGGAGCATACTTTTAATTTTATATATCTTTTTAATGACTCCTAGTTTGTTAATTTTAGAGGATTTAGAGACGTACAGACTTTTACGATCTTTATCCATAAATCATTGATTTTAATACCTTTAGTCAAAGACTGAAACATTTGCTTCTTTTTTGAATCTGGGAGGAGCAAGAAAATGATCTAACAGCGATGGAAGAATCTACATTCTACAATTTAACAAGAAACTTTCATTCTGACATTCAGGATCGTAAAAGTATCGGAACTGCCTTTACCGACATTCCAATTGGTCGACGTCAAATTGACGGCCACAACCCCGTCAATTTTATAACGATTCTTCGGCGAAGTTCCAGCAATCAAATTTAATAACTCTACGATTTTAGTCTTTACGTAAAGTTGCAGTACGCAATATCGATCGCCATTAAGAAGAAAAAAGCATTGTTTCTCTTCAAGCCACTTTCTAAAGAAAACATAAATCTTATATTAAAGTAAGAAAAACTTCCATTAATGTCGTTATTACTTTTCGATTTTGCTTTTGTAAAATAATCAACTTTCTAGGAGAATATAATACATAAATCACTATTTCAAATACCTAGAACAATGGTTATAAAACTATTGCAAAAAAGTTCTAGCAAATGAATTGTGCTCTAAATTTTCGGGTTGACAGTTAAAAGTACGTATTTTTGGTAGAAAATGAATCCTCATGGTTGAAAACTCAATCACATGGTTGATAATTTATGTATTTTGCTGAAAATTTATCCTTTCTGGTGGAAAATCAATTTGTTTGTTAACAATGCAACTGCTTGGTTGCAAATCAATATTTTGCTTGAATATTTATCATCTTAGTCGAATATTTATCTCTCTGGTTGAAAATTGAACTGTCTTATTAAAAAATGTTTTTTTTGCCGTTAAAAATTAATTTTTCAAACTGAAAATTTAAATATTTGGTTAAAAATGAACTTTTTTGTTGAAAATTCACAATTTTGAGTGGAAAACTCCACTGTTTTGTAGAAAATCTTCTTTTTGGCTTTACAATTCAACAATAGGTTGGAAAATTCAACTTTTTTAGACATTTTTTTATTGAAAATTAATTTATTTTAATTCAAATTTGACTATTCTATTTTTCTTCAAAAATTAATATCTATTTCTTAACAATTCAACCATTTGGCTACAAATGTATGTAATTTTTTTGGCTTGAAAGTTCAATGCTTTAGTTGGTTTGTTAAAAATTAGTTTTTTTTTGTTTAAAAATTCATCTTTTTGGTAAAAAAAATAACGATTTGGTTAACAATTCACCATTTTGGAGAAACCTCGTATTTTAGCTTGAAATTTGAACATTTTGGATGACATTTTTTTTCTTCCACCCTTATTGTATAACCTTGTTATTATTATTATTAACTCAATCTTATCATTACAATTTTTGTTCAGAGTTGATATTTTCTGGTTTAAAATTTAACAGCTTGGTTGAAAGTTGAACTACTTGGTTAATTCATAAGAAATAGTCAGATTTCACTACCACCCCCCTCCCCCCACAATCGTATTACGTCATTTTTGGAAGATCCCTAAATAAATTCACGAAAAAAATTCAGTTTGCAAAAATTACGTAAGAGGGTGTTGGAGGGGGCGTGTAAAAATATTGACGTTAACCAAGGGGGTTACATGGTTCAAAGTTTCAGAAAAAAACATTATGTAATTTTTGCACGCGGACCCTTAGTAAGTATCAAAATTGGACAATTTTGCATTTAAATCGTTCAAAAAATTGCTAATTGTAACTTTAACTGTTTTTAAATAATTAGGTTTAGTCTTTGAGAATGAACAATTCAAAAACAAAAATATTTTAAATTTCATAAGTTTCAAAATTATATCAATGAACAGTATTGAAAATTGTATGCCTCCGAAATACAACAAGAATATTAAATTTGAAATGTTAAAAAGTACACAGCAAACATTGAATAATTAATAAAGAAGTTCGAATTATAACCTTACAAAATACAAAATTTTACACATTGAAAAATATTACAATTAAAAAGTTGCAATTTCAAATCAGCGAAATTTTGATTCGTCTTGGAAACGTGGAAAATGAACAAAACTTAAATTATAAGTGTTTAAAATCGAAAAAAATCTCAGGCATTACATAACTGAAATTGAAAAATAAAAAAGGTTTGATTATTTGTATTTGACCAATTTTATAGTCAATTTCTGAGTGAAGTGTCCAACATGAAATAGTTCCAACTGAAAGTAAGTCGTGTAATTACACGAAATTTGAATCTTAAGTACCAGTCATTCCATTAAAGCACAATTTAGTAAATTTTAAAAATTGTAGAGGACTTCGTTCAGAAATTATAAATGAAAAAGTACACAAAATATCTCGTCACGCACCTGCCGCTGAGTACGAATTAAAAATTTTATAAGCAAATGAACATTTTTCGAATAATTTATTTTTTGCTTGCAAGTAGGTTTTTATCGCGGAGACAGATTTGAAAGGTATAGGAAATGTTTTTGGAAACCTTTACATATTTTTACTACAAAAAAATAATGAAATAGAAAATCGTCAGATTAGATGTCTAAAATTTCAATTAAATGTATTCAAATTGAAAAAAAAATTAATTAGACGCGATAAAACCGTCAAATTTGTCAGTGAATTATTTTTATTTATTATTAGTATTAGTTCTAGGGTTTAAAAAGCTTAAAAAGCTAAAAATACACACCATATATACTGCGGCCTCCATCCGACTATAACCGAGCTCAGCGCTGCTTAACATCGGTAATCGAACTAGAAGCCTTAAACAATTCCATTTAACTTCAAAACCAAACATGAAACCTGAACAAAATTAAGACAATTACTTTTATTTTTTATTATTTCTAAAATTCAAGTCCGATAATCAGGGCTGCCACAGATTAATGTACTTGAAAAAAGTGGAAAGGTGACTAATTTAAGCTAAAAAGTGCTAATTAAATGTGATTCCATTTTATTTCATCAAAGTCGATTGAAGCCTTATTTTTAAAAAATGTTGGATTCTTACTATAATAAATATTTATTGTTTTGCTTTACAATCCATAGAGGGAGATTTGCAATTACTCAAATTTTCAAAATTACTTTTTTGACATGTTTCGATATAATGCGGCTCCAGGAGCTCGAAAATACAATTTTCAAAAAATGTCCGTATGTCCGTGTGTGTACTTTTTTTCTGTTAACCATACCTCGAAAACCAAAACAGCTGTCATCATGAACTTTGGATGAATTGTAGCTCCGACTGATATCCAGGTCTGATAGGATTTTGAACTATATCAGCCATTTAGAAGTAGTTTTTTTAGTTTAGAGATATAAAAAAAAAATTTTACCTTGTTTGTACGAGAAAAACTTGTTTGATATTTAAAATACAGCAATACGATATCTAGATTATTTGTTCGCGTCTTCGAGACGCATCGATCGACCAATCGTTGAACCTTTTGTATAACCCACTACCACCGATTTATAAAGTTTAAAAAAAAAGTTGTGTATTCTGTTTATATGAGAAAAACTTTGTTAATATTAAGAAGACTACAGTACTGTATCTGACATATTTGTTCGAGTCTTCGAGAAATGTCGAATGACTTATTGACGAACCTTCTAGACCTCTCATCACCTAGTAATACCGTTATATAAATTCAGAAAATATATGATTTATCTTGTTGATATGAGGAAAACCTTTTTTATATTGGAAATACAACAGTAATGTATATATTTGTTCGCGTCTTCGAGACGCATCGATTGCTCAATTGAAGAACCTTTCATTACATACCATAACCTACCAATATCGTTTTTAAATTTCTTAACAAAGTTATTTACTTTGTTTTTCAGAAGATTTTTGTTTTTAATTAGAAATATAAGAGTATTGTATTTGATGTATTTGTTCGCGTCTTCGAGATGCGTGGATTGAACTATTGAAGAACTTTCGATTACCATTCTTTATCAATCAATAGCGAGGTTCCAGCTCAGGAATATCTTTAAACTGGGGGAAATAATAGTGTTAGGTAGGTCAGACATTGTGGCAAAAAATTTTTGAAAAAATTTCAAAATTGTAGGAATTACATCACTTTGAATTTGTATGATGAATTTTTTTGAAAATACTACATCTCAGACATTTTTTAACCGTTCTCAATAAAATTTATAAGAGTTATATAGAATTTCGTAATTTTTTATATTTAAAAATTTAGAAAAAATGTCAAAATTTCAACTAAAAAAATATCAACAAATTTTTCATTTTCATTTTTCGTTTTGATCTCGTTTTTTTCTACTTTTTCTTATGCAAATTATTCCTTATAATTCTACCTTTCATTAAAAAAAAACCTTGTAGCCTCTTCTGGTTGCCGAGTTATGCACTTTTAAGTTAGCGTGCACGTCCACTCTCCCGTGCAACGACCGGGTCAAGATGCACACAGCGAACATAGTCATAGATGTTTATGAACTGTTTTGTAAAACAGTTGAATTTTCAAAAAAAAAAAGATAATTTTCAATAAAATAGTTTAATTTTCAACCAGTGAGATGAATTTTCAACCGAAAAAATGAACTATTAACAAAGTAGCCTTCTTAACCAAAAGAGATGAATTTTCAAACCAGAGACAAAAAAGGCAAAAAAGCGAATTTTCTACAAAACAGTTCAATTTTCAATAAAAAAGATAATTTTCAATAAAATAGTTTAATTTGTTACCAAAGAGATGAATCTTCAACCTAAAAAATGAATATTTGAAAAAGTAGAATTTTTAACCAAAAGAGATGAATTTTCAAACAAAAGAGACAAACTTGCAACTAAAAAAGATTTTTCAATCAAGTAAGAAACAAATTTCAACGAAAGTGTGGAATTTTCAAACCAAAAAAGCGAATTTTCTACAAAACAGTAGAATTTTCAAAAAAAAAAAGAAAAGATCATTTTCAATCAAAT
>JAABKJ010001152.1:0-31491 GCA_011634705.1 Andricus grossulariae | reverse complement strand
CTTCAAAAGTAGGGTAACTTTGACCAAGCATATTTTCAATGTCATCAATATTCATTAAAATTTGAGAAATATTCGTTTTACCTTATTTATTTACAAATACAGGCATACCACATACGTTGTAATTGTTAATAATGGCTATACATAATATACAGCTGTAAGAAGTCGAAATAAAGTTCAAAATGTTGAAAATACTCTACTTGAATTTTCGTCTAATCGAAACATTTCATTGGGATTGTTTCGAAATATACTTGATATCTAGTGAAAAATTGGAATTCAATTTCTCAATATAATGCAAAAAAAAAGCGTTTTGTATTGACATCTTACTTTTTAATTGTTAAACAATCGTTACAAACCGAGACGTTAGTCTTCAAAAGCAGGGTGACTGACCAAGCATATTTGTAATACCATCAATATTTATTAAAATTTCACAAATACTCGTTCTACCTTATTTATTTACGAATCCAGGTATATCACCGTACGTTATAATTGTTAACAAAGATTATATATAAAATAGCCGCAAGAAGTGGAAATAAAATTTGAAACGTTGAAAATACTCTACATGAACGTTTGTCTAATCGAAACATTTCATTGGGATAGTTTTGAAATATACTTGATATATAGTGAAAAATTGTAATTATATTTCTCAATATATGCATATGTAGGTGGTATGTCTGGATTCGCAAATAAAGAAGGTAGAACGAATATTTATCAAATTTTAATAAATATTGATATTAAAAATATGCTTAGCCAACGTTACGCTACGTTCGAAGACTAAGTTTTCGGTTTGTAATTATTATTTTAGAATTGAAAAGTATATTTTCATTACAAAAAATTTTTCCTAGTATATTGAGAAATATAATTCCAAAATTGCACTGGATATCAACTATATTCCAAAACTATCCCAATGAAATATTTCGATTAGACGAGAATTCAAGCAGAATATTTCCAACAATTCAAACTTTATTTCGCCTTCTTGGGGCTATTTTATGTATAACCATTGTTAACAATTATAACGTGCGTGGTATGCCTGGATTCGTAAATAAATAAGATAGAAGGAATATTTCTCAAAAATAAATATTGATGGCATTAAAAATATGCTTGGTCAAAATCACCCTACTTTTGAAGACTAACTTCTCGGTTTGTCAAGATTGTTTAACAATTAAAAAGTAAGATTTCAATACAAAACGCTTTTTCTCTAGTATATTGAGAAATTTAATTCCAATTTTTCACTAGATATCAAGTATATTTCGAAACTGTCCCAATGAAATGTTTCGATTAGACAAACATTCATGTAGAGTACTTTCAACATTTCAAACTTTATTTCCACTTCTTGTGGCTATTTTATGTATAACCATTGATAACAATTATAAGGTACGTGGTACGCCTGGATTTGTAAATAAATAAGGTAGAACGAATATTTCTCAAATTTTAATAAATATTGATGACATTAAAAATATGCTTGGTCAAAGTCACCCTACTTTTGAAGACTAACTTCTCGGTTTGTAACGATTGTTTAACAATTAAAAAGTAAGATTTCAATACAAAACGCTTTTTTTCTAGTATATTGAGAAATTTAATTCTAATTTTTCATTAGATATCAAGTGGGGCTCACGTGGAAGGGATCTTTAAAGATAATTGAAAAGGAAATAAATCTTTAAAGATCAACTGGGATTGAAAATATTAACCGATTTTTTTCAATCTTTTTTTAATTTACTCGTAATAATATAACGAGACTAATGTAGTATATTAAAATTTAATTAAATATTATAGTACAAATTTTGGATTTTCTCCGCTGTGTCTAATCTCAAACAATCGGAAGGTCGCCCGGGCAAAAAACCGTCCGCTCGACAATCTACCCCCTGCCGCAAGGTTACCGGTTTCCAGACAATGCCTGACCCAGGCCGACTGTCCCCTGATAATGTCTTTACTGCAGGCAATTTTTTCATACTTTTTTTTCCGATGTACCCTTTTTTTCCTGAAAATATTCCTACGCTGATTGGCTGTCGAACTTTTTTTTTCACTAACAAGCTCCACCCTTTTGGGCGTGCTTATCATATTTCTGTCTCTCTCGCACACCCAACTCAGAATTCCCACGGGTGTCCCCAGCCCTCTTAATAACAGCTTTCCGACTCAAGAATGACCATATTGCGGCAGTGTCGTGAATTCACACTCGACGGACACAAGTTCGATTGCTTCTGGAGGTGGCATTTTTATCGAATTGTTCTGTTTCAGGATCATTAAGATTTTAAATTATGTTAATTGTTTGAATTAAATATGTATAATAATAACGATGTTAATTATAATTTGAGCTGAAAGGATCCAGTTTTTCATTTAGGAAAATGTATACTACAATTGAATTATACGGTTGAAGTATGATCTACTGTAATGCACTTGCGCATGTTTTAGGCAAAAAAATATTTATTTGAATCAGTGGGTTAGTTTTGCTTCAAATATTCAAAAATTGTATGCGGGCAAATATATTTCTGATCCTACAAAACATATATTTGACTTTAAAATACTTGTCTTTCCATTAATTCGCATTCCTACAGATCAAAGAAATATTCATTCCCATTCATTTGGAACAATAAGTCATTTATTTGGTTTAAAATGTAAATTTTTGTCTTGAATTAATATTTCTTAGATTCAAAGAAATACTCCCCCCCCCCTTTAACAAATAGGTCATACAATTGAATCAAACAATGTTGGCTTAATCCTATTACCATTCCTTTGGCTGAAATCAATTATTTTTTTCATTCAAAGTGCATATATTGATTTGCCTCAAATAAATATTTCTTTGAAAATAATCAGGACTTTCACTTGGTACAAGTAATCGCTTTTTTCAGAGTATAATATTGAGGTTGGCATTTTCTCTCTACATGGTCTTGAATCAATTTTTCAAATATTGATTTTTCTCGGTTTAAGCTGTGAACAAATTCTCTCTAGCTCCGCTGGGATTCGAACCCCAGTCTTCAGATTGCCGGTTTGGTGCTCTTACCTTGAAGCTACTTGTGTATACTACAACCACTTCCGATACTAGTGTCCAAAAACATACTCTGTTCCACGAGAGAACGAAATTCTGAAACGACGAAATTTCGTTCTTTGCGCGCAGTTTGTCAAAGAAGAGGAATCGTAGGCGTGAGTATTTGTCTGGAAAGTCCCTTAATATTTATGGCCTATTGTAACTGTCACGTTCGGTCCGCTCATCTGGCCCTCAGTGAGGCTACACAAAATTTAGGAAAACACTTGGATCAGTCTATTTGAAAAAAATTGTGTCCTCTTTTAACAGCGATTGGCTGTCGACCAAATGAAAAAAAATTTGTCTGCGCCTTCTTTCATAAAAACTTGCACGACCAAATTCTTTCTCTAGTAGAACAGAGTATAGTTCTATTCTTTTTCGTTTTTTTCACCGGAAACTGAATTTCAAACCAAATTGAAATCATGTAAATCAATGAAATTTTGAAAAAGTACTCATTTTAAAGTTGGTCGGTAATGCAATAATCCAAAGATACAGGAAATATTCGGCATTTGTCATACGTACACGTATGAAAAGAATCTGAGAGGGTTTTGAGTGGATTTTCGAAAGACCGACATCGTGACAAGTCTCTTCAAAACTGACCGATTTCGAAGATGCCATGTGTTTTCTTTTCTCTCTTTTTTTTTGTTTGTTTAAATTTGAAATATTGCTTTTAAATAACACGAAAATTCTAGATCAATCTAAAACATCTATACCTCCTTCCCAACACTTCTATTTTCCAACCGAGTAAGTCACGCCTACCCCGAAAGGGAAATGGCTTAATGGTACATCTAAAAAGTCTCCATCATTTTAGTCAAAAATCAAAAATTGAGCTTCCAGGAAAAAAATTTCAAATCAAGTCATAGTTTAGGTGAAATTGAATCAATCCAATATTTCCCTTAATTTCACATATAACTCGAAGATTAATACATTTATCTTAAACCGCTTTATTAACATCCCTTGAAATCCCTGGATATTTAATAAAATCCTTCAAATCCTGTCAAATTCTGGAAATGCCCTAAAATTCCTTGAAATTTTGTTTTATATAATTTTGAAGCTTTTTAGACATCCTTTAAAATAGATCCTAAAGTCTTTGGAAAACCCACAAAACTCTTTGAAGCCCATTGAAATTTTCGCAAACCCTTGAGATTCTTTTTAATCTGTTAAAATAGCTTCAAATCTTCGAATTATTTATGAATGGCATGATCCTTCAAAATAATTGGAGATCCTCCAAAATATCCTATATCTTGTTAAAATTCTTTGAAATCCCTGTAAATGCTCGAAAATCCCTGGATATTCAACAAAATCCTTCAAATTCTGTCAAATTCCCCAAAATACCTTAAAATCCGTTGAAATTTTATTTTATTTATTTTTTGAAGTTTTCTTGAAATTGAGAATCAAAAATTGATTATTTCGGCCCCTGTTTTTCTAAAATACTTGAAGTTAAGACTCAATCGACGTGAAATTGAGGAATGTTTTTAATACGATTTTTTTAGGGAAATCACAAGTCTGGCCGGTACTGTAGATGTATGTATAAATTGAATTTTTGAAGGAGATTCTGAATTGGAGAGGGACTTTTATTCTGATGTGCCGATATGAAAGTATTCCACGCGCGAGAATCCTGTTTCATACGTGACAAAACGGAATAGAATCTTTTTTCACCACCGTTCTTGGCAATACGCGAAAGCTCTAAGAATGTTTCTTTTTCTTTTATCTCCGCGAAGCGAAGCATAAATAAGGGCTACGTTTGTGCGGTGCTGGGTACATAATGGGGCATTATGTGACGGAGATATCATGCTCGCGCCCCCTCCGACCTCGGTGTGTGTACAAGATATTTACTACAAATACCCTTGGTAACTCCTATCTTTTAGGCACTTCAGCGATGATAGTATGTCCCTTTGTACAGGTCTGAACGTTAATTCCATCCCAACATTTTCGAGGACATTCTATTATTTGTCACCTCAATGGAAATTCACTCCATTTTTCAATTCACCTTCTCAGATTTTTATTCTCCTTCAGACCTAGACAATCTTTGATTAAATAATATATTCTATAACTGGGATCAAATAATGTCCAAGGCATTTACTAATTTTCGCCTGCCAAATACCCGGATATTTCCCTAATTCTTCCCTGTCGTAAATATCAACTCTCCTCTTATGTCATAATAATTATATTTAAATCAAATAATGTTTTTTTAATTTATGGTGTCGAACAAAAATGAATAAAATTATGCTACAATTGCTTCAGACATTTCTTCACACGGTGGTGGCCCTCTTCAATACTATCTTTTTTAAACATATCTTAGGTGAATTATTTTTTGGTATTCTAGTTGGTAAATAATTCTTAGATATAATTTCTAATCTCTTTGGTATGAGCGATTAATTAATGATTAATTATTGAAGAGTAATTACAAAATAATAGTTTTAATATGTTTGTATGTCAGCTTGATTATAATTATGTGTGTTTATAACATAGTGAATGTAAAATTCACTCAGCATTAAAATAAATAATTTTTATATTGATTTTTGGTAATAACTCTTTAATGATTAATCAATAATCTTCAAAAATCTATATTTTGCTTGCATTTTTTGAAACCTTTACAAGTTTTAACATATTTTTTAATCTTTCCGAAACTTCTACATATATGTATCCTAAACTTACTCCAATTTTTGTCTGAAATTTGGTAATCTTGCAAGATTGCGAAATTTTGCTTTAAAATTTGTTGTATTCATTTTTGGAAGTTCATGAAATCAGTTGATTTATTTTGAAACCTTTTCCAATTTTATCTTAGCATTCATTTTTCAAAATGAAAAATCATTTGAAATTCTCCCATTAATCTTAAGAAAATTATTTATTCTCTTTAAACCTTTCAAAATTCTTAAATTGTTTCTAAATTTCGTTTAGAAAGCACCGAACATCCACATTTTGTTTAAAATTTTTTGAAATCTTATCAGATTTAAATTATTTTTGAAAAAAAACGAATTTTCAACAAATTAGTTGAATCTTGAACGCAAAAAGATTATTGTTTAACCAGTTGCAGTTTTAACCAACAATATGAAATTTTTAGCAAAAAAGACGAATTTTCTACAAAAAAGTTCAGTTTAAATCAAATAGTTAAAGATTCAACCAAATGAATGAATATTCTATTAGGAAGATTTATTTTCAACAAAAAACAGACAAATTTGCAACAAAATTATAGTTACATTGTAATCCAAAAAGATTAACTTTTAATTAAAATATTGTATCTTCATTCAAAAAAATTAGTTTTTAACAAAGTAGTTCTACTTATAACCAAGTAGTTGAATTTTCAACAGCAAAACATAAAGTTTCATTAAATTTTTAAATCAAAAATAAATTAGTAAGTATTAGTATTAAGTCAAATTTTTAATAATAAAAGGCTTGTTATTAGATTGTTATTAGATAAAATATATGTATGCGAGATCTCGTGACTACAAATTTGTACAAAAAGGATAAACATTCAAATTTATTCGTCTTGTTATCACAATTAATATAAAATATCACATTTTCCAAAACTTGAAAATTGATTCCCGGCTCGAAATGATTCACCGGCCCTGAAATTCAAAATTTTCTGAAACATCCCGTGTATAAATGGTAACAGGGATCATTGAAGAATCGATAACAGTTTTAATTAATAACTTAAAACATTGGGAAGAATTAAATGTTGTTTTTTTTTTTTTTTTTGAAAAATTTGAATAAGCTAAATTCTGTTTGACTGATCTGAAAAATCTTTAAATTATACTCGTCAAATAATAATTCATCTAGGATCCGTAAGTACATCTTTGATAATGTTATGGTTCTTAAAAAATGTGTAATTTGTACAAAAAAAGTATCCTGACTAGTATCCGGTCGGGTCCCGACCATGACATCTAACCAGGGTCGACCTGGCCGGTAACCGGGCGGCTCCCCACCATGAAATCCAACCAGGGGTAGCCCGGCTGGGATCCGACAAGAAACCTTGTTGTAGTAGGGCCAACGGGGGCAATTTCTGCACGGGATTTCTCGTTGGTCATAAGAATTTGCAAATCTTCCGTAAGTTGGAGTCGGTAATTATTTTAGAAAGAAAAGTAATTAATTTCCAGAGTTGAATCTTCTTTCTTTTGTGCTGAAAATTAATATTTTTTTATTAAAAATTCAACTATTCCAGTTGAAGATTCATCATTTGAGTTGAAAATTCATCTCTTTCTTTGAAAATCCGACTATTTTTGGTTGAAAAGTCTACTATTATATTTTTGGTTGATAACACATCATTTTTGGTTACAACTTTTATTATTTAGTAGAAAATGTAATTCAAGTTCGAAATTCAACTGTCTAGTTGAAAATTAATTTTTTTATTTCGCAAATTCATATTAACGGGTTCAAAATTCAACAGTTTTGTAGAAAATTTGTCATTTCGACTAGAAAATTTAACAATTTCATTGACATTTTTTTCTCTTTGGACTGAACACTTTTTCTTGGTTAAAAATTCAATTTTTTGATTAAAAATTAATATGTTTTGATAAGTATTCAACTATTTGATTGAAAATTCTACTAGTTGGTTGAAAGTTGAGAACGTTTAATAAAAATTAACTTTTTTTCGTTCAAAATTGAACTATTTTGGTTAAGAATACATCATTTTTTGGTTAAAAATTTTATTATTTAGTAGAAAATGTTATTCAAGTTCAAAATTCAACTATCTAGTTGAAAATTAACTTTTTATTTCGTAAATTCATATTAGCAGTTCGAAAATTCAACAGTTTTGTAGAAAATTTATCATTTCGACTGGAAAATGTAACAATTTCATTGCAATTTTTTTCTCTCTATACTGAAAACCTTTTCTTAGTTTAAAATTAAATTGTTTGATTTGAAATTAATATGGTTTGATAAGTATTCAACTATTCGATTAAGAATTCGAATAGTTTGTTGAAAGTTGATAACCTTCATTAAAAATTAACTTTTTTGGTTCAAAATTGAACTATTTTGTAGAAAATTTGCTTTTTTTTTGTTGAAACTTAATTTTTTCAACTGAAAATTCAACTACTCTATTTGTGATTGAAAATTTATCTTTTTCGGTCCAAAATTCAACTATTTGTTTGAAAATCTATCCTTTTTAGTTGAAAATTCAACTATTTAATTATAAATGTATGTGTTTTGTTGCAAATTCATCTTTTTTGGTCGAAAAATAATCTTCCATTTTGGAAAATTCGTGTTTTTTATTGCAAATTCAAGTCCTTGGTCGAAAGTTGAACTCTTTTGTTGCAAATTTATTATTTTGGTTGAAGATTCGTTATTTTAGTTGAAAATTCATCTTTTTGATTGAAAATTTAACTATTTTGTTGTAAATTCATGTATTTTGTTTAAAATTCGTATTTTCGGTAGAATTTAACTCTTTTTTGATTGAAAATTGAAATATATTTTATTTGAAATATCAGCTCTTAAATTTTTCGTTGAAAATTCTTTTCATATTTTAAAAAATTAATTTTTTTCTTGAAAATTTAACTATTCTTTTGTGGTTGAAAACTGACCTTTTTTTAGTTAAAAATGCATATGTTGTAAATTGAACTATTTTTTAATTTCATGTATTTTTTTGCAAATTCAACGTTTTCTAAAACTTTCTCTATAGATCCTACGAAGTTATAAATCGCTTTGAAGTGGAAGTCGTGGAACTAGCTGTATCTAAAAAAAATACTTTTAGGAAGAACAAAATTAATTTCCAGAGCCATAGAGCTATATAGTCCAACATAAAAACATTTGAACTTTTTTCCACCCTGAAATTTCATATTTTCTTTAAAAAAATCCTTGTTTGTCGTGACTAACCTATACGACTTTCAATAAAAAGTATTACAATTGCTACTTAACAGTTATGAATGAAGTTGTGAAAAATTAATTTTGGATCCGCAAAAGTAGATCATTTTCATCTGAAGTTGATAATAAGAGTGATATGCAACGGTTTGATATCCCGGGATTAACTTCAATCTAAATGGTTTTTAAAGATTTTGTTCTGGATTCAATTGAATATTAATTACATAAGGTTGTTGATACTCTATAGTCTATCCACCAAATAAGTAGAGTACGACCTCTAAATCTCTAATTGAGTTGAAGAAAAGACAGTGATCGATAGTCGATAGTTACTATATAATTAGCGAAAATATATAAATTTATTCAGGACTGAATATATTAATTAAAAAAAGCTTGTAGAAATAGGGAACGTGACAAAGGTTAATAAAAGAATGCGATTATGTAACATTTTTATCTTAATAATTGAAGCAAAAAGGCAATATTGTAAAACTTGTAAATAGGCTACGCCACCTCCATCAGCAATCCAACATAATGTAATTGCAAGTTATTGTTTCAAAATGGAAACATTAGGATTATTTATGCACATAATCTATTTTACTTTACTTTATTCACATAAAAAAATACGTTAAATATAAGTCCACCATTTTATATTGAAAACAATCGACAAGAAAAGTTTACTAATTGATTAGTGTCCGAAATATAAATTACCAATAAATTACCGCAAGGAAATGCGACTGGACTTCCACGCGGATATTTTAAATATGGAACTTTCTCCAGGTGATTTGAATGTCGCGGTTGTACAGGGCAATAATAGTACACTAGAAAAATAGAAAATATTTTTATACGAATTATAACTAGAATCATAATTTCCCAGGAAAATGCACATGTATTAATGACCATGCGAGTGGCTTTTCAGAATTTTGTTTTAAAAGAAAGTCAAACTCCAAACAAACTGGAGGATTTATCATTTTATTTTTCTCGCCATATCTCTTAAAACAGAAGTTTACACGTAGTCCTCTATAGATTACCTTTCCCAGAATATCACCTGGGCTCTCTTATCTGAGGTTTGTTATCGCAGATTTCAGGGATTCGTGTGAAAATAAGACATTGGTGCATGACTTTGGTTAGTTTTTGATTTAAAATATTGTGATGAATTTTGGAATGAAAAAATTAATAATGCGTCTGTTGGATCTCGCGCTTCACGCTGGATAATATATTTATCTCGCGCTTCGCGCTCGATAATGTATTTGCTTCACTCTACGCGCTCGGTCTCTATACTGCCTCCACGTTTGTGCACAGAACTTTTAAAATTGAAGGTCAAAGCATCGGCATCTGCAATTCGATGATTGTGAATTCTCTTATGTTAAAGCTCCTTTCGTCTTGACGAACACATTCTCATCACGTATCTTGTGCTTCTCACTCGATTTCGCCTGATATGCGAACTTTTTTACATGACGTTCAACTCTATCACATCAAATGTATATTAAATTTATTTCTGTACCTCAGTCTGGGACTGCTTATGCAGATATTACAAAATAAAGTACAAATCTTATTTTTCATGATTACTTTAATATTTGTTCCTTATTTTGTATTGATTTTTATTCTCAGCTACCCTGAAAAATGTGTCATTTCAATAAATGTATATTATTACAACTCATAATATGCATTGATAATGAAACAGACCTGTTTTCATTGCCTTGTTTTTATATTTAAGAAAAGTGCAAATCCTATTAAAAACTAACAATTTTGTTCTCAAACATTTTATTGCACCTTGTGTCGTTTTTCTATAAATTAAACTCATTTATTTTCTATGTTATTTTTAAGATTTTAACAGAAAATCTCCTCCTAGCATAAAGTGGTTTAAAAAAAATTTGTAGATATAATTTAGGCGAAAATTTTTGTTAAATAAAATTTATTTCATCTTATGTCGTTTTTTCAAAAAATTATTTTTGTTATCTTCAATGTATTTCTATAACAAACATTTATAATAAGTCTGTAGATCTTTTTTGGTTGAACCATTTTTGTCCTTTCATTTTTTTCGTAACTCGTATCGTTTTTACAAATTTTTCATTTTTTTTTATTTAATATTATGTTTTAGGATTGAAAATAAAATTAAATAACAAATTTGTATATCTTTTCTCAGTGAATAACTTTTGTTCATTAATTTGTTTCGTACCTTATGTCGTTTTTCCCAAAATATATATATTTTTATTTTAAATGTTATTTTTTACGATTAGAACAAAAACTAAGTGTATAATCAAAAAGTTATTGATAAAAAATATGTGGGCCTTTTTTTAGTTAAAACCAGAACAGTTGGTCGAAAAATGCTGGTTTTCGAACTGTATCTTTGTTTTTCGTCCCTGAAAACGTGTGCCAAAGCACAATCCAATCAGATTAGTCTTTCAAAAGTTATCCGGCATACAGACGATAACGATGACAACAACGAGAACAACGACGATAGACAGACAGACGCCATCGTAAAACCAGTTTTTTGGGGGGTTCAGAGGGCCTTAAAACGTGGAGATTTGAAGAAATCCGCGATAGTTAGTTTTCACATGAAACTAATACGTTCACTGTAAACCCCCCGAGATATTATTCATCTGAAGTTGGATAAAAACGTTGCAAACAATTGACAACCACAATTATCCGCCTCGTGATTAAAATTATTTGCCGTCGGATAATTGTAGTTTTCAATTGTTGACAGTGTTTTTATCCAGCTTCGAATAAATAATATCTCGGAGATTTACTGTGTTCTCAGCACGGCGCGGCACTGGCGCGCGCGTCTTCGAGCTCGTTTTCGTACGTTTAATGTATGCATTTTGACTACATTTTTTCAAATATCATAAATATTTTAACTTGAATTGAAAACCGCGATTTAAGCCCCTGATGAACTGCAATCATAAATTTAAACTAATTTTTTTTCAATTTGTGTTTAAAGCACTTGCGGTTTTGACGATTGCATTCTCATTGCAACACTCGCGCTCGACAATTGGGTTATACAGGCGGTTCTCTTCAAAAAATTCAACAATCTAGACAAAATGGAACGGAATGTAAGAAATAGGTATGTTTTCAAATCTAATGTTGATAAAAAAATGCAAGTTTTTTTGATTTACTAAACAGAGACATTAAGCCATAGACTGTGAGTCCTTTCCTTCAAAATTCGGTTTTAACTCAATTATACAATAATTTGTAGTAACTTTGTAAAAGATATTGAAAATCATTTCACTGCGTTCTGAACATTTTAATGTAGGTAATCTACTTGATTATTAATTATCTAGAACTTTTTAAATTTGTTTCCAATCGAGAAATGTCATTGAGATAATGTGTAAATCTTGTTGAAATTTACTAAAAATCACGATTTAAACTTACGGGTTTCTTAAAAACATAAATTGCATCATTTTAAAAATGATGTAACTTTTTGAATTTTGTGCTAACCGAAAAATATGATTGGGATGTTTTCGAAATGTATTTGATATCTTGTAAAAAATCTAAAAGTATATGGGCATGTAACCAGAGCAAATTCCCGGAATTTTATGCCTAAAGCTAACCCTCTAAGTTGGAAAACGAGTCACCAGGGCATTTTTGAAGTTGGAACTTAGAAAAATCTTTTTTCGAGAAAAATGCATCTAAACTTGGCGAGTTCCATAAGCACACGTGTTATACTTTCTCTTCGACCATGAAATATACCTACTTCCGGTTACTTCCTGAATATGAGTATAGTCCCAATATATTCACTATAGATCCCGGTATCATTCCGACTCAAACCAACAAAATAATAATAATAATTTTGACCTCAACTTAGAAAACAGTGAATATCTCCTAAACTAGAACCGACCCTAAGGGATTCATTAAAGTGAAGGTTTCTCCAAAAACACGCTACCCTTTATTAACAAATTAATATCTTGTAAACTTTTAATCACAAAGGGTTCGAATAGGGGTCATTTGGAAGGTCTTTTTATGCACTACAAATCAAATCTTATATACTTCTTACCTAGCTCTAAAAGGGAATCAACAATCCAAGCATGTTAAAAAATTGTTACAATATTCACTTTATTCCTAATTAACAATATACGCAACGATCGGACAGAGCACAGAATTTCAGTATTTCGTTAGAATGTCCGCAAAAAAAAAGCAAAAAATTGGTGGATCCTTTATTTTCCAGCAGAAATTGTAATTTTGCTAAACTATAATAAAAAAAATAATCCCTTGAATGTCTGCACTCACAGTAACATCACGAAATTCGATAGAACACAAATGTACCCTTAAGAAACGTTGATTCAATCACTTCACGTCCATCATTCTATATTGGAAACAATCGACAAGAAAAGTTGACTAATTAATTAGTGATCGGAATATTTAAAGAATTAGCCAACATTTGCACTAATTGATATTATTAAAATAAATGTGTGATTTTTTTTACTATTCCATCAATGAAATGCTGAAATATGACTATTAATTAGTCAAGAACTCGTCACTCTACCTTAGTCAAACACACTGACTCATTACTAAAATATCAATTACTAGTAAAATTTTTACATAAAGTTAATTTATCAATTTTTAATTTTCAAAAAAGTAATAATTGTTTCTCTAAAGTTTACCAAACTGAACTTGGAAAGAAAAATGAAAAAAAAATCATGATTTTAAAGAAATTAAAGCAATACAATATGATCCAACGTTGTAATTGTCTACTATAAGAAGACAATTTTTTACAATCTTGATGAATCTGAGTTGAATAGACTTTGAGCGGAAAAAGACTCTTATCTTTTTGTTAAAGTCAGATAACAATAAAAAGGAAGTGCAATATAAATAAGCTCACATCTGTAAAGAAGGCCAATTATTTTCAATGAAGTTATGAAAATCTTCATTATCTTCATTCCTTCTCGAAACATGCCAAACCTTAAGCAAAATAGTGAAAAAATATTAAAATGTGATGCGATATGTCTGAAAGTAAATTGTAACTCACCGATTCAACGGCCATTTTACTTATTGCATTTTTCAACTTATATTTACTTTTTAATAAACAAATAAAAGACTATAAAGGTCCATTCACTCTTTTATTTGGTCCTTCGAGCCGGATCATGAGAGGAAGTCTATGCGAGTCCAGAAAAAAATACAATCCTTGTTATTTATTTTTCTATTTACGAGCCCACTTCCAACTAAATACTAAAGACTAAAGCTTTCGACTTTCCCTTTTGTACAACTATAAAATTAATCCAGTCACGAAACTTGGTCAGAGATTTTTTCAAGCTTTCAACAATAACAGCAGCAACTGGTGTAGCAGTAACACTTCGTCGACATCACCCTAGCCTAACCCGTTGATTCGCTTTTTGTTCCAGGGCACTGCACATGAAGGAGCACCCGGATTACAAGTACCGCCCACGTCGGAAGCCAAAATCGCTCGTGAAGAAGGAAAACAAGTTTGGTTTCTCACTCTCACCTTTAACAATGTCACCAACCGATTCTCTCAGTTCCATATCTCGAGGTCTCTTACCTCCATTAGCCTCACCTATGAACCACCCCTTGATTACCCACGATGACCTCAAAATTCCTCGTTTTTTCCCGCCCTTTCCCTATCCGCTCTACCCAATTCAACACAAATTAGGAGAGGACTTTACTGGAGGAAAACTAGCAGCAGATTTGGCTTTCCAAGCGATTTATGGATCAGGAGGTACTTTCTACTCAGGCCATCAATCTGTATCCTGGCCTGGTCTCACAGCCCCAACTTGTCTCCAGCCAAACTGTGGATGTTCAAGTCCATCTAAGGACCCAAAAAGGACTTCGTTTCTTCCCGAAAAACCAGAGGACAGACCTTTTCCAAGTCCTGTGAAACCAGAAGATGATCGATTCAGTCTAGAAAATCGAGACAGTGTCAGGAATGATGCTTGCTACCGAAAAGTTGAGGATTGTCCATCAGAAGATAAACAGGAGGAGGAAAAATCAGAGGATCGTTATTCATCCTCACCAGCTGAGAGGTTTGATAAATTTCGATCTCTTTCTTCAGTTTTGACTTCATTACCTTCTACAACTAAAACAGAGAGTAGTGTCTTCTCTGTTCAAAGTCTCACAGGAAGTACGTCAGCCAGAGGTCACGTTATATGAAGGCCGCTTCCGGTTCTTCCGGATCTTAATTTTCGGGGGAACCTTATTTCTAATTGGACTGCACCTGATTGGTGGCGAGTACCTCCAATGTTGTCTCCTATTTCTCAAAGCTCCTGTACGGCAACTGACCTTACAACAACTACAACTACTACCATGTCAGGGGTTTCGTCTAGAAGAGATGAAGAGGAGAGAGAAAGGTTACTGAATAATTCTAGGAGCCAGAGGACTTCGTCTGTTGGGAGTGTTCAGTGAGGAGCTGACAGTTGTCAGTGAAAGAAAAAATTATTGTAGAGTGTGGTATGTTGATTTTAATGTCTAGAGTGTGTTTTTGGAGACCAGTGAAGTTGTATGTCTAGAAGAGGGATGGATCCGAGAATATGAATTTGGGAAGTTAGGATGATCAGCAATACTATATATTATTTGAACTGGATATTCAATTAGAAAGAAAAATAATTTTTGACAAATGGAATTTTTAAGTTTCACTTTAATTCTAATTTTCTAAGGAATTAATATTTCACTTTTCATGATTTATCAGTCAGTTTCCAGCATGATTATAAATATGAAATTAAAAGTGAGCAACTAAAGGTGCTATATGTATGTATAATATATGTATGTGTGAAGTTATTCTTCTAGAATTTTCATTCCATTTTGAACAGTCTAATTTCGCATTTTTTTATAAATCTCGAGATGAGTACACTTTATGTGTATATAAAACTCTTATCTTTTTGTTAAGAGCAGATAAAAAAAGCGGAAGTGTAATGTTACACTGACTCATGTAAGTAAAGAAAATGAATTCACTTGACTAAAGTTATAAAACTTTTCGTTATCGTAACTCCTTCTCAAAACATGCAAACATCTCCAGCAAAATATGTAAAAATATGTTTGTTTTTTTTCAAAAGAGCTAAAATTGATTCAAAGTA
Source organism: Andricus grossulariae (assembly GCA_011634705.1). Lineage (NCBI taxonomy): Eukaryota > Metazoa > Arthropoda > Insecta > Hymenoptera > Cynipidae > Andricus > Andricus grossulariae. The sequence goes on along the minus strand of JAABKJ010001152.1, from coordinate 15,663 downwards.
AGCAAAACTAAAAAATGCTAAACCATCAATCGATTAGGAAACCCAATCCTTTCCTTAAGCTCAAAAATTGATAAAAGTGTGTAAATTCATGAAAAAGGTTCTTTTTGATGTGCATGTGGCATGCAAATTCATTTAAATCTGACGAGCTGCGTTTTGCAATTGCCGAAGGAAAGAACCGCTTTTGGCGAAAACTAAAATGCGCTTATGCCGGAAAGGCAGCTCAATAAGTTGTTACAGAGAGATGCATGTCCGCGAAAATCGAATCGATATCACACCGCAACCAAATCCTACAAAGAGATCTCCCACCCCAAACGACATGATACGCGAAGGCTAGGAGAGTCCAATTTTGATGAGATAACCGTCCCAACCCTCTCGTCACATATTACAGCATGCGAACGGCCGCAATGGCATCCCTAGAAAAAAAGCTCTTCCAACGGAAGCAAATCTCTTCTTTGGGAAGCAGTCATGCGAAATAAGCCAAACATTCTGAATACTAACGTACGAGATACGGCGGACCCACTGCATACATATATGTACCATTTTGTTATCCATGATACATATTACTATTTTACATCTATAAACTGAGGAATGAACTTTATAAGATTATCAAAAGTTTGGTTCCTATAGAAGAAACGAAATATTTCTTTTGGTTCTATTACATTCTCTTTAATTTAAATAAACCGCTGGTTCAATAAAAAAATATTTTTTTAGATGAACAAAAAATATTTTGTTGAAGTTTTCTCAGTGTAACTGTGCTTATTGTTAAGTTTCTCTTTTAATTGTTCGTCCTATTCGTTATAATTTCAAATATGTGATCATCATAAGGGTACTTATTTTTTAAATCGCATAGCCATGTTCTCGATTTTCATATCATTTCAAAATTTCCATAGAGTCTCTGGTTAATCGGTCAAAAACAATGAAAAAGTATCATTTAAACCCCAATGAAGAATCAGTCTTGGTGATTTTTATTTTCTAAGTTTAACGTTACGAATAGAAATTTCAAAGACAAAAAGGCGTCTCTTCAAAATTAAGATCTTCGCGGCTTGAAGCAGTTTTATTTATGAACAGTATATGTTTTTGAATTATTTATATTTGCAACATAATTTTTTAATAAATAAAAAGATCAGGATATAAGGCAGTGCATTTATTCCTTCTTTTCATTTATTTAAAAAATTAAATTTTTACAAAATAAGAAGAAAAATACTAATTTTAAATGAAGCATTAAAAGATGAGTAATTCCGCATAATAAATTAAACACTTAAATTTTTTCATCGCTCAAAACTGAAATCACTAAAATTTTGAACAATTTTAAATTTAGTTCATGCAATGGCTTGATTCCTGAAGCTTATAAAGTTGCTACAAAATTTTAGATTTACGCGTTCAAAATCCAAAAAAATTGTTATTCTACATACCTTAGAATATAAACATTTTTCATTGGAAGCCTGAAAACATATACAATTTGAATTTCGAACAATTAATAATAAAATATTTTATTGTAATTGGAACCGTTCAAAATATAATAATTTCATAATTAAACGTTAAAAATAGATCAAATTGAATATGGAAACAATCAAAATTGAACTCATTGAAAAAATCTAAAAATGCAAGCATTACAAACTGAGAAATGAAAACTGTTCAAATTTCAAGGATAGAAAGTTAAATAATGTCAAAAATTACAAAAAAATGCGAAAAAATGCAGATTTGAAGTAATCAAAAAATACCTTAGTATTAAAAGTTTGAGCAATTAAAGAATTTATAGTTTAAAAAGAATACAAATATATATTTGTTGAGATATTGAAGCAATGATTAAAAAACTGCAATTTCTGAATCCAAAACTTTTTTTAGTCTCAGAACTAAAATTTGTATATGGACACTTTTATTGTTTAAAAAATAATGCATTTTTCAAACATATATTCAAAGCTCAAATTTCATTGTAAGTTGACTATATGTTCATATTTTCATAGTTCCAATCATAATTGAATTGAAGAAAAAGAGTTGATTCAAACGAGCGAAACAGGTTGGATTGCACAATGCACATTCATGCGGTTAAAAAATCACATCATTACTCCTATACTAATGAAAAAAAATCAAATTCGACAGTAATTTTCTAGTGATATTATTATAAATGAATGGACTTAATGAAATCAGCGAGAGTAGTTTCGTGTAATAATCATAAATTGTCGATTTACGTTTCGGCTTATTTATGATCCTAGTAAATGTGTTATTGACTTATTGTATTCATTGGAAAAATGTTAATATTTAAAATTTCAGTAAGAAAGATGAATACTAATCTGGATATTATCAATTTGTCATATATTATGTGGTATTTGATTTTGATAATTTTTTATCCTATCATTGAAAATTTATCATTGAAAACTTAATCCACCTGCTCAAAACCACGCTGAACTGTAGACATTCTAAAATGCACCATACTTGCTCTTATAATAATTTAACTCAATTTGTTCTTGTAAAAAAGTATCATTGTTATTAATTTATACTAATTAAAAATGCTTTCTATATGTAAACCTTTGTACGGAACAAAGTTTCGTTCTAAATTTAATCAATAGATTGCAAAAACGTTTTCGAATTTTAGGATAGAAAATTTGAAAACCGTTTTTTAATCGCAAAAATCTTTTACTAAACATATCAATTACATATATAAGCTGATTTAGAAAAACCCCTTTCGCGAGATATTTAATTATGAACAATAAAATATTATCTCAACTATCAAACTGTTACGTTCGTCTTTTCGTGAGACTGTATAAAAACTCTGTAGTTATTTTATAATTTGCAATATTTCCGATGTGACTGTTGTAAAGTTATTCAAAATCGCCTGATATCATTGAAAATGGTATGATAATAAGTTTAGAAAATGTAATACCAAAATAAGTACAACTACGCCTGTAAATTTGATTCAGTCATTAATTGTTCTGTAGCTGCGTTTCTTGAAGTGTATAGATTTCCGGAAAAAAGTCGAACATAGTGTTGCCTGCTTATGTCAATTTCCAAATAATCTGTAATAATTGAGGCTCCATTACCAACGTTGAACTAGTCTACTTAATCGTATCGCCTTTAGGAAACACTGTAATTGTTAACGATATGTCATTAATGTGACGATCTTCTGTAATATAAAGTGCCATTTGTAAATAAATTTCGAATTATTGAATATCGAAAAGAAAGTTTTGTATTTCTCAAACCCATCTATAAGTTTTACTACTCTATATTTCAATGCGTTTAATAAATAAAAGAAGCTTAACTGATATTTTTCCAAGAAAATAATGGTCTTCTTTCAACAATGGGATTTTAAAAAAAAAGTATTCATTTCAGAGAATGTGGGTGATTAATTGAAAATAAAGATTTTCAGATTATATTAGGTTTTGTGTTCTGAAAGGAGTCAATTAACTTCAGTTTTACAAATCTGCGTGAAACGTGAATAACCACCCATATAATATAACATGGGGTAGGCATTGGTGCTGAAAAAGGGTCGTGCAGGGTATTATTTGTGGGGGTGAGAAGAGAGAGGGTGGAAAAAATGGGAGGATCACGCCTTCGAATGTTTTTGTAAGCATGTCACGATCAATTCGTATTGGCGTGTTTTTGCGAGGGACGATTCGGAGATGAAAGAACCCTTTATTTAAGCATTTTCTAGTATGAATTTTAAGATAGAAAATTTAATGTGTTGAAATAATTGAAATTCATTTAGATTTTTTTGGCATACTTTTTTCATTAAACATCTATTAAAAATTAAATACAGAACATGCCTTTCTTAAGAATGCAAAATTGTAGTTGGTATTGCCTTAGCAATATTACATTATATACTTTTTCTGAAATTTGATTAATTTATATGAAAGTGTACGCCAATGTAATTAATTAATTACCTATAGAACGTCAGTTCTTACAATTTATTAAAGATCTCTTTTATTTTTGTAACAATTCAAAGAAAAACAATACGAATGGGGATTCGAACCTTCGACAGAACAAAATTTCGATTGTCCAGGCAGTCCATCACGATTAACATCGTCGCTCAGTGGGGCAAAAAAATTTTTTCTGGACAATTTAGTCTAGAGTCTAGAGCTTGAAATTTTTATACGATTTGAGTTTTTATTAGAATGAAAATTAACTTAATTTCAAGGAGATTTGTGCACACTGATTATTGAATGTTTTATTTATTGTATTTTTATTTAACAAAAAGCTTGTCGTGTTTTTTTTAAACAAAAGATCTCATTTTTTTGCAACTACTTACATTTATGTGAAACATCATGAAATCAGTAAAGACACTCCTTAAAAATACTATCCTGGTTACAATATTCCAAAAAATTTGATTATTTTTACATTAACAAATGAATGACTAAAAATAGTATTTCAAGACTAAAATCCTCGGAGAATCTATTTTAAAATTTTTTGTTCGGGATATTCGTGAAAATAATTCTTAGTCACCATTTTTTTAAACCCAAAGTAATTGTTAAGGGATAACTCATACATTACGTAACGCGTTTTTCTTTTGTTTATATCATTGTATCCCTTTTGGCTTTCATTCTCGTCTTCATTCAAACAAAAGAAAAAATCGTAACATAATATGTGAACGACCCCTAATGTTATAAACAAATTTAATAAACGAATGCATATCTTAGCCATTTCGCGCTCTAAAGACTTCGTTCCTTCAAAAAAATCGATAAAAAATTAAATTTTGATATTCTCCAAACAATTATTTTTTTCACTCATATCACGTTCTTGGATTTTTTGTAATATTAATTTGGAAATTTTTTCTTTGCAATACAAAAATTACCAGAATAATATTCTTATAGATTAAAATAAATGTTATTGAAATATAAGATACACTGTTTCAAAAGAATATTATAAGTCATTACAGTGAATGCGTTTCTCTAGCGTTATACTAAGATATTTCAAGAAATATCAATGCATTCAATAATTATAATTTTATTTTAATTTAACGCACTGTCTATGGTTGCGGAATTTTCTGTAACTCTAACCCCTTTCCCAGCTCGCCCAGGGCTAACGATACGGAAAATTCCGTGACCATAGACAGTGCCTTAATTTATATATTTTTTGTTAATCAAATTTTTCCCTGTAGTTTGGCCTACAATTTTTGACAGAAGGCTTCTAGAAGAAAATAAAATATTGTTCAGTCATTTATTTATTATTCACTATTTATATATTATTCACTATTTGTTTATCACATATTATGTACTGTCTATTTAGTTATTATTAATTTATTTACCTCTGACTGGAATCGCTAAATAGAGGCTGACTAGGCGCTAACTAGTACCTGACTAGACCATCTAGCAGTATTATTATTATTATTATTATTATTATTATTATTATACCATTATATCATTTTCCGAAAGGGAAATTATATCATTGTATAATAATAGGTATATAGGTGTAAGTAAGGTATAGATATTTTAGATTGATCTAGAATTCTCGTGTTATTTATTTAAATGACACGTTCGGTCCGCAAAACTGCTCCAACCCAGGTTGCTGATCAATCTCTCCAGCGATAACCGCACGTGGAGAGCCTCAGAACATTTGTATGTGTGGTTCCCCACTTGGGCCTATTAGTATCCAAGGTCTTTATTTCAGGCGTCATTCACTCCACTGACACTCTTTTTATAAACTATTTGTCGCCACACTTTTCTGTCCTGGCATACTACTCTAGCTTTCTTCACGTCCATGCATCTTCTCATGCAAGTTCTCATGTTTCTATGGCTTCTTATGTCTCTACGGATTAATGTCTCATTCACAGATTCTAACCATTCTTTCGGCGGTCTACCTCTACGCATTCTGCCATTTAATTTACCTTTATACACCTGTTCGGTCAGACGTTCATCTTTCATTCTTTCAACATGTCCGAACCACCTTAACTGATTTCTCTCCCATATGTCAACCAGTTTCTCTTCTGTACCACATTCTCTGAGGATTATTTCATTTCGGACTTTGTCCATCAGTATTTTCCTACATATTGTGCGCAAAGGTTTCATGTCAATCGCTTTAATTTTACTCTTGTCCTTTTCTTTTCTTGTCTCGCTACCGTATAGCACAGTCGCTACAAATATAGAATTATGTATGGCCATTTTAGCTTCTTTTGATATGTTTTCATTTCTGAGAACGGATCCTGCTCTACCGATAACCTTTTTACCTTTATTTATTTGCCTACCGAAATCCCCATATATTTTTTCGTCGCTAGTGAATAGGCTACCCAGATATATGTACTTGTCAACTTACTCTAATCTCTCATCATTTAGGACAATGTTGCACATTATTTTCCCACTTTTTCCTACCTTTGTTTTATTTACGTTAATTTTGAGGTCCATGTTCTTCATGCTTGTATTAAGTTTATTCATCATTCTTTGCAATTCCTCGATTGATTCTGCCATAAAAATCTTGTCATCTGCGAAGGCTAACCCACGTACCTTCACTGTTTCGAGATCTACACCCTCTTCGTTGCAGAGGGCCATTTTTAGAAACTTATTCGTAAATATGATAAATAGCCATTAGGACATAACGCATCCTTGTTTCACGCCTTGCATAATATCGTTACAAAATTGTTACAGTGCTGACCAGCGTAAAACTAGGATGTCTGATTTGCACCAGACTTGAGTCTAGATGGTCTAGTCTGGAGCTGAATAGCGCCAGAATATTTTTCCACTAGTGAATAATTAAGGTACTTTCTGAGTCACTGGTTTAATTTAAATATTAATAATTTAACATTTATTCCGTTGATAAAAAACTAAATCTACCGGTTGACAAACGATAATTTTTATTTGTTTACAAAATTTATTTAGACAATTTACTGCTTTTATCAGGTATTAAAAAATTGTACATATTATTTATTGCCGACTTGATCAATTTTTCTGAAAGGAACGAAGTCTTTCTAGCCCGAATTTTCTAAGATATGCATTTGCTTATTAAATTTGTTTGTAAACTTAAAAATTACATTGGATTTAGAAAAAATAGTAAATGAGCATTGTTTTCAAATATATTCTAAACAAAAAATTAAAAAATGAAGTCTGACTATCTTAAATCTTGAAGTAGCACTTTCACTCATCAATTTGTTGATATAAAAATAAACCCATTTTTTTAATGTTATAACCTAGTGGATATTACTTGTGAGGAGAATTGAACTTCTAAAGTTTTCGGACTTAAAAGAAGAAATTTATAATTTAAAAGCTTTTCGATGAAAAAAGAATGAAAGTTAAACAAATAATTAAAGAATATCATTGCACTTGAGTCTGAAAACTACTATATTTTAAGGAGGTAAAATTCAAAATCGAGATTTCATGGAAGAATTTAAGAGCTTCTACATTTCAAGAGATTTAAATTAATAAATGATAATTAAAACCATTTAATTTGAAAGGAAGTAAAAGTTGAAAGTATTGAAATAAAAAAATGCGCAATGTTAAAATTTTCAAATTCAATACAATAAAAATTACAAAGTAAAATTCACAGTTTTTTCAATTTTTCATCCTCTGCTCGAAATGAAAAATAAGTCATTCTTTTCCTAAAACCGAGACTTTTATCTTATAGAATAATAATTAATAAGATTTTGTTTCATGAACTGTATCAAATATTATTATTATTCCAATGAGCGGAATCCCTTTCGGGGTAAGCGTGACTCACTAGGTCTAGCTTCGCTATACTACCAGGGATCAAGGAATTCATATGTGAAGAGTGAGAAAGGGAAGTGTAGAGGATTTACATTTTAGATCAATCTAGAATTCCCGTGTGGCTTATTTAAGCAACACGTTCGTTCCGCAATACCACTTCATCATAGATCACTGATCAATCTATCTAGCAATCACCTCAGGCGATGAGCTTCACAAAGTCATAATACGTCATAGATCACACAAAAATATGCGTGCTTACTAATAATTCCATATTAGGATCCATACTCTTTATTCTAATCACATCCACTAAGCGAAGCTCTCCACGAGGGTCCATTAGTACTTAAAATAGTTCGTTTCAGCCGTCTATCACTCCGCTGAGACTCTTCATCACACATTTCTTATCAAATATTTTTCTCCACACTTTCCTCTACTAGCATACAACTTTAACTTCCTTTACATTCACAGAACTTTTCATGCAAGCTCTTGTGTTTCTATGGCTCTTTATTTATTGTCCCTGTAGAGTCTCATTCACACATTCCACCATTCTTTCCTCGGTCTGGCTCTGGGCAAGCTACCGTTTACTTTACCTAAATACACTTCTCTCGTAAATCGTTCTCCTTTCATTCTCTCAACGTGATCAAATATAAAATTGTTTAGTCTAGTGTTATCAGAGGGGCGAGAAAAAAAGGATTGCAGTCCGAAATCGAAATGATTTTAAACCCTGAAAATGAAATTTGATTTTTGCGTATAAAATGGCTGCACTCAGGACCATTTCGTCCCTGAAAGTCGGTATAAGATTGAGAGATTTGAAAGTGTGCAAGTTGAGAGAGAAGGTCGAGTCAGTGTGAGAGCCGTGTTTTATTTCTGATAGCGTCGCGGTGCCGCCGCTGCAGAGGGACATTATCGCTACCGCAAAAGACCCTTTCTTCCCCCATAAAGGCAATCACGCTTTCTCCGTGCCGAGATAACGGAAGAATGGAGAGTAGCACCCATCTATGTATACCTCAATGTATAAGTATATACCCACAGTTCTATTTCTTCGAGAGTGCGAGCGACTTCCTCCCCTCGAAGGTGCCTTTTAACCGAGCTTTTAAACACTCAAGTAATGTTTTCAATTCGCCCTAATCGACGTATTACTTTTTTATCACCTCCAATTTTATTACAGACCTAGAAAATTCAATTATATTTCAGTGACTCATATAAGATCTTCAGAAGAAATTAGTTCTAAATGAAAAGTAGAGCATTTGTAATTGATATCATTTTTATTGCAACTACACTGGGAATCCCATTCAAGTAACTTCCAGTTAAATCGTTCCTAGAATTTGAGTCCTCCACATTTTGATGATGCGGAGACTGCCGGCCCGAGAGAGGCGGTGCTAAGTCATGCGTGACGAACAGCACGAGGGCAGTATTCGCAATGCGTTAGTTTTGTCAGCTATTGGGATGTGTCCAATTACAACAGAAATTGTTCATGCGGCGATAAATGTCGATGTCGACCATGCCTGAAACTGCACTTAAATGGGATTCCCAGCGTATTTCGATCATTATTCAAAGATTTTTTTGGAAAGATTTAACGGGGTTTCAAGGATTTCACGGGACTTCTCAGGATCTTAATAGATTTCAAAATATTCTAAAGTTTATCCATGCATTTTGTAAGATTTCAAAGGATTTTACAGGATTTCCAAGGATTTTCTAATATTATAAAGGATTTTAAGGGATTTCAAGGAATTTAAATGGCTATTAAAAGATTTTAATATATTTCAAGGGCAGGGGCGAATCCAGGTAAGAGTTTCTGAGGAGGGGGGGGGGCACTAGAGCTAGTTGGAGTAATGTTTTGAAATTTTTGGAAATGGTTCAAAACATATAAATCTCAAAAATTGTAAGGGATTGCCGCAGTTTTTAAATGATTTGTAGGTAAGTCCAGGGAATTTAATCGTTTTAAAGGAATTTCAGGGGATTATGTACGATATCCATGGAATTCATAAGATTTCAAGGAATATTCATATCATTTAATAAAATGTTGATGGATGTACAACATTTTTAATATAATTTATGGGATTGCAAAGGATTTCAAGAGATATTGAATAATTTTCACGCTTTTTGAAGGATATCAGGGAATTTTAATGGTATTTCATAGATATAAAGAAATCTCATTGAAAGGATTTCCAGGCAGCACAATGGTCTTAAATAGATTTTAAGAGATCATGTACAATATTCATGGAATTCATAGGATTTCAAGGAATACTCACATCATTAAAAAAAATAAGGGATGTAAACAATTTTCAAAAGAATTCACAGGATTTCAAAGGATTCCAGAAATGTCAACAGCCAAAACAGATTTGAATTAGCATAATTTTCAAAAAATCCTTACATAATTAACGAACGCTCCCTTACAGGAATTTTTTTTAAAGATGAAGAACGCTTCCTAATGAAAGAACAGAATGGAATTCATCACCTATATTATACGATTTTTTAGTTTTTGAAATGAGAAGCTGGCAAAAAAGCCAATAAACGCGCATGCTATGCGCGCGATTATTGAATATTTCTACATTTTAAGTACTAACAAAGAGAGGTCGCGAGATTTGCCTCGCCGATTCGACTGGGGCTTCACAGGGTGAATGTACACGACAATTCATCAGGTGCGTATTTTTTCTTTTGATCCAATGGGTCCAACAGTGGCGAGATCAACGCTCCAGCATAAATACTCTAATGCGATCGAAAGAAAAAATACGCACCTTGGTACTTTTACCCTGTAAAGCTCCAGTCGAATCGGCGACGCACTCCTCGTGGCCTCTCCTTGTAAGCTGTGTTGTCCTGAAAAGGGCTCAATTAGTCAAAAATACGTATTTTTGATCAATTAAACACTTAATTGTAAGTTCCAATACTTAAAATATAACAATACATAAGAAAATTGCTATTAATGGTTCACTGTCCAGAAAACATAATATGTGGGCGTCCGCATGAAAAGGTCTCTCATAGCCAGTATGAACAGTATGAAGTTAAGTACAGTGGCATGTAGTCTGATAAATTTTCGGAATTTTATGCCCAAAACGAACCCTCTAGGTTTAAGAACGAGTCTTTAGAACCGGCCATAAGGGCCCTTTTCATGCGGACGCCCACATATAGACTCAACTCCCGATATAAGCACCCTCCGTTTACGCGATTCCTAGAATTCAAGCCCTCGGCATTTTAGTGATGCGGGGACCGCGGGACTGAAAGAGAGGCGGTGCTCAGTCATGCGTGACAAACAGTACCGTAGCGACAAAGGAGACAGTTCGCCGCTAACTACGCTCGTATATTGCGTAATATTATGTATTCGAATTTGAAATGGTTCACACGTCCCTGAATGCTTAAGTTTGGATTCCTCCAATTTACGCTGAAGGCCAATGCAAGCCATGCTCGAAACCGTGTTTATATCAGGAGTTGAGTGTACAAAGAATACAATCATATATTTGTTTATCTTAAAATAGTTATTCTTTAGCATTATATGAGGATTTGACCACTCTTTAAACCTTTTTATACCTTTTAAACCTTTCAAAATTGCTTAAAATTTCTTGAAATCTTCTGAAACCTAGTGAAATCCTAGGAATTTCTCTAAAATTACATAAAATCCCTTAAAATAATTTCTAATACTTAACAAAATTTCAATTTTTTTTTTAATCTGCCATAACCAATTGAATAATTTTGAAGCCCCCGTGAAATCTCATATTTTTTTGAAATCATTTAAAATCCCTCACAATTTTTTTAAGCTTCTGAAATTACTTGAAATTCTTAGAGTCTCCTTAACATTTTTTAGAATATGTTTTTATCCCTAGATATCCTCTGAAAGGGTCTAGGGGGGTAAGCATGCAAAAGTTGCCCCCGCATGTATCTCATTCATATTACCACCATAGATGAACATACATGTGACATGAACTTCTTTCAAAGGCTGAACCTTGAAATTGCATTATTGTGGGAGTTGTGGAGGGGGGAAGCAAGATAAAAAAGTGATCTTTGTCGAAAACAGCCTAATCGATTTTTATGATCAAAATATATGTTATATTCACTAATAAGATTTCTCACAGAAAAAAAGATTTCAAATTTCAAAAATAAAAAAATTGAGGTCAAAAAAATGTTTTAAAAATGTTGTAAAAATTGTTTAAGGTTATGTTTTAGATATAGACCCCTAATTTTGTTTAATAAAAATTCTCAGGTTATCTACTTTAATATATATTTTACCCAAATTTTTCATAGGGATACTTTATGGCTTTAAAAGACAAAATCTTGGCGCAGTGCGCGGTGCGTGTATAGCGTATAGCGTGTAAGATTAGGGTGGTACAAAAAAAGCAGAGTTCGGATTTTCTTTGCGGAAATATCCCATTTTGTAAAGTTAAAAAGAAGAGAATACTTGTTATTTTTCGATCGGTGAATATTAAAGGATTTCGCCCACCCCCTCTATTTTCACATACGAATAATGTGGGGTTGGGGAAAATCCCAATTTTACGTAGAAGACTGGAAGACGTAATTTTCAATCAAACAAGTGCAACTTACCGGGACTTTTTAAAATCTCGTCCTCGAATGTAAATTATAAGGTTTTGGTTTTGCCCCCCCCCCCTTCAGCCTCTTCCAACGGGCCGCATAAAAACCCCTAACCGAGGATCATGTATTATTTCAAAGATATGTGAATTGACGCCATTGAAGTTCGTTTGTTGAAAAACAGGAATTAAGAATCTATGTTTTTGTTCTGGTCGCCTAAAACTATTCATTATTTATTGATGGTTTTTACATAGATGATCAGAAATTATTGTTGTAGGCTGAAGCATTTAAAAGTGTTTGGAGAAATACAGAAAATTGACAAAAAATTGTAATAGGTAAGTTTGGAAAAGCATGAAGTTTTAATATCAGTAACTTCAAAACTATTTTTTCATCACATAGTAGATTACCTCTAGATTTGAATTCTGATCAAATAATTGGAGGTGGAGGTGATTTCATATTGAAAAAATCAATTTTTCAATAATAGTTGTAACAATAATTTAAGATAGGGTCTTATCGTGGCTCAGATAGTATCGTGATTGTCTTATGTTCCGACACTGCAGCCTTGGTAGCCACGCTGGCGCGGGTTCGATTCCCAAAGCAGGAAGCGAGGCTTAATGTTTTTTCAGAAAGCTTTGCTTCTGTCCTTGTTATATTACCCTACAGATACCATACAGCTTATAATTAACCCCATAGTACAGTCGCTAATGACCCTGGCAATTGATGCGACTATAAACATTCAATTAATAAAAAATAATTTAAGATCTTTATCGTAAAAAATTGTACATATATGCGTATATAATCTCTGTAATTTGACCAAATCGAGTGGACAGGGTAGATACAAAGTAGGTCAGGAAGAAGTTGAGAAAAAGCCAAGTAACTTAAAAACTGAACTTTTGCCGACAACCGCTTCTAGCAAGTAATAAGAAATAATGTTTACGATCTTCCACTGAAATGGAAAAATGATTTCAAATAAGATTACAAAACTCAGGAAATATTCTACAAATTCCTGTAAACCAACTGAATCAGAAAACGAAATTGGTAAAGCTGAGTGTATATAATTCACGTTTTTCCCCCCTCTGAAAAAATGTATTGAAGGGGGTTGTATATTCCACATATGTAATAAGTATCCTGATAAGCTACATAATGTGAATCGGAAAACGGAATAAAATCACTTTTCCCGTGTAGTTTTGGAACATCGTCCTATAGAGGCATTGACGACGTACAGAGAAACGACTTTGGAAATATCAATTTGAAACAGCCACGGTATATGCGTCATACTTTCCGCGGGCCATTATGGCCGGCTTTCCATTTTTATTTATATTTACCGCGGATGCGACTCGTTCCATGCGCCTTTTCTAAACTGTTTCCTTTACCTTATATCGTCCCGTTGCGTATCTATCGACTCCAAGGGGCTTCCCCTGAAAAGCAGGAGGAGAATTCGATATTTTACGACATTTTGTTTCCAATCTCCAGTTCCCCGTGAGCGGGCATTACGACCAACGGTCCCAATTCGAATTTTATGGCCGTAAGTCCTGATGAAGTAGACGCAAAGTATCCTATTTGCACGTTTTCTTCTATTTCATAATAAATTTGTCAAGATATTAATTTTTTGTTTAAAAAAAGGTGCATTAATAACTGCTTTGCGCGAGTATATTTTTTCAAATATTCATCAAAAATAATCAGTGGGGTTTATATTGACCCTCGAGAACATAAGTGTAGAACAGTTTTGGAAGGAATGATTTGGGCTCAAGGGTCCGGAAGAATTGAATTCAATTAATAATAATAACATAAAAGTACACATGTACTGAAGGGTGTCGCGGTATAACCAGGTAAGTGTCATTTTTTTGAAAACACGTGTTATTGGCTTAAAAATTCTCTAAAATTCTACCGGACATTGTGATGAAAGGATATATCCAAATTCGAACCGGAAGTGGGTTTTTAAAACTGAAAAACGGCAAATGAAACCGTGGAAATGGATTAGGCTTAGAGTACAAGTAGGTCTTGCGGGTTAAATTGTACTAAATAGTTACAAAATACAAAAAACTACATACTTGATATAAAAATAACACTGTATGTAGCAATGTAAAATCAATGTTTTTAAAAAAAGATTTTTTTGACGATCTTTATCTCGAAAAATATTAATTTTTTCAACATTTTGTTTATTGAGCTCTCGAGAGCTCCATCAAATCTCGAATCTGCTTTCTCATTTTTATAGTTTTTTAAGAAAACGATTTTTGAAAAGGTTTTTTCTCTCTCCTGAAAAATTTGTCCCGATGGACTTACATGCTTCTGCCGCGACATCTTTCAACTGTTCTACAATTTTGTGAAAAATTTTAAAAACTGTGTCCAATTTTCGAGAAATGAAAGAAATACAAAGACACTTTTTTATTTCCTAGGGAGATATGGAAAGACATTTTTGTGTGTATTGTAGTTATGGTTATCAGAGATTTCCTTAGATAAGGTATCGCATCGCTCGTAGGACCCTAACATGTTGAAGTTCGTCTTTTGACCGGAAGTCGTGGATATGCGACTGATCGAGGGATACGGACTTTGGGTTTTTCAATTTCACATAATGTCCAGTATGGTCTAGCGGCACCTTGCAAACTGACTTCTTGATAAGATAGCACAGCAAAGCGAGGGAATTTACGTTTGGCATAAGTTTGCCTTATATATGAGCGTCCACGGGAAATGCGACGATCCTATCAGAATGTAGTACGACGATTCGCGTGTGAAATGTTGCCTGCTAATATCTTACAAGTTTTGAAGGGATGACCAAAAAAGGACAAGGGGATTCGAATCGCGAGTTATACGTTGATAGATGTGAAGAATAAGTGTGAGAAATCAAGCAATCGATTCCCTTCGTCCATTCTAAGGGGAAAGAGTCCTAAACGTTTCCAGATGCTGATGGTGAATGAATGTAAAAAAAGTTGTCCCACTACTTTACTCACGCGTTAATAACAAAATTTGTTAAAATTAATTAAAAGATATTTTTTAGCCTATTAAACCATTGAGTAAGATCTATCATATCCTATCCTATCATATCCGATCATATCCTATACAAAATATTAAAAATAAAAAATAAAGAAAGTTTGGATATTTATATCCCTATACTGGAAACTTTCCTTTTAGTCTGATTTTCTTCTCAAGCTGTTAGAAAATAACGAAGGAAATTACGAAAATTTAGTTACTGACGTGTGAAGACAAGTTATTGTAAGGGGTATTCCCGAGGATAGATAGTGTCACTTACCCTCACTTTCCCTACTGCCCCTCCCCTCAATTCATCTACTTTCGCTCACTTCTCCTACTTCACTAACCCTCGTTTTCCCTGCTTCACTTCTCCTACTTTCTCTTCTCTCAATTTCTCTCACTACTTCCCCTACTTCCCCTCCCACCACGCATTTCACCCCCCCCCCCCCCCCCCCTTCCCCCGCCCCAGAGTAAAATTGGCTAGGGGGGGGGGAAATCCAGCTGGGGGAAAGGGGTAAGTCGGCTAAGATACCGGGGAAAATCAGCTAGGGTAAAA
>JAABKJ010001151.1:0-31494 GCA_011634705.1 Andricus grossulariae | reverse complement strand
TCTAATGTTTATGGTTGATTATGAACCAATCTATTTAGATTATTACATTTTCCAATTAGGAAAAGAAACAATCAAAATCTTTTTCTCCCTCTTTTTTGATTTGGTTATTTTTGTCTCTAATGAGCCGAAAAGTTAAATAGTTTGGAATTCTGTTTTTTAAATTGTGAATATTTTTAATGCTCATTTTGCATAAAATTATTCATGATAAAATAGATTCCTTTTCGATCTTAATTTGAAAAAATGCTTATTTATTACAGTCAATAACAAATGTCTTTCGCTCAAGGAATATTTCAGTGTTAAGTAAATATTTCTATGCCTTAAGCATTGCGTTCCTTACATCCAAACACAACATTTCTTTAATCTGAAGAAATATTTCTTCAGCCACATACTACTCTGCCATTTCTTTGAATCAAATAAATTTCCTTTCATTCAAATAAGTTTTTTTCTCAGTGTACGAGTTTGAATTTTTTGATTTCAGTGACCGTGAAAAAGTTTTGCGAACCGGAAAAAAAAACCGGGAATTTTTTCCTCTATCAAAACGTCCACCGTGATTGGGTAATAAGTGCAAATTAGTTTTGTCCTCGCTTTTTGCCCTTTTCAAGGAATGAAAATTGAAAACTTTTTGATAAATAATAGAATAAATTTTGTTATTTCCTATAAGACAAGAGAGGCGTCTGAGTAAGTGTAACAAAATATTGGCATTTAACCCAGGGTCATTCGGTAATTGAAGTAATTGTAGCAAGATCTTCTCCGAAGTCGAAAATTAGTTGCATCAAGACCAGTCACAAGCAGGTCAGCGACATTGCTCTAAGAATTCTTTTTTAAAACATTTTCTCCATATTTTACATCAGCAAAATGGAAATTGTCTTTATAAAATGTCTTATTTTTAAAAATCTTTTTCGTAATGCATCAGTGTCGCTCAACAAAATATTTTCTAACATTCTAAACTTATGTTTCGAAATATTCTGGAATTTTATTCCAGTATATTCTCCAAATATTCAATGTTCAAGTATTGTACTTCAAGCGTTAAATTGATCTAGAATATTCTAGAAAGTCCCACAATTTTCTGCAGCTTTGTGTAAAATTACATTTATAAAATAATTCTAAAAAATGTTAAATTATTGCATACTTTCTCACAAATTCCTGTAAATGCAGGCAAATGTAGAAAATAATTACATAACGGTATACAATTTTGAACTTCTTGGTGGTTTTTAGATTAGACTTTAGAGACTGGAAAAGAGACAATGAATAACGATTAGCTAGCGATAATTTTTTCTAATTACAAAAAAAAACGAATTAGCCACGCCATTGTTACCAATAATGCTAGCGATGTACGTAGGCAGACAGTAGGGACTTTTCGCAACAATAAGAATTCACTACCCACTAATTATTTCGCTAACTATTTTTTTAAATCGTTTCTTCTTTTAAGAATTTGACAAAAATTTTTAATAATTTAAAATATTGAATAGAAATTTAAGATCCTATCTAAAAAAAAGTTGTGTAGCGATATGTCTCCAAAATACCACAATCTTTGTTGCTGAAAGTAACAAATTATTAGATTTTAAAGAATGTGTACAATTTTTCAACAGCTTCAGGTTATGTTGGTGTCTTTCACCGGTTTCACCTGAATTGCTATTTTTATACAAAAATCATTGAATACAATACTTTTTGTTTAAAATAATAACAATTACAAGCTTGAGAAATTTCGGTTTGTGTTAGTGTTTGTTACCGGGAATTGACATTTTTATTAAAAAAACATTACATTTCAACGATGATTGATAATAAGGGAGTGTCTACACGCACCGTAAAAAATCCAGCTGTATGTACCGAAATTTCGGTACAAATAGACCCTTTTTGAACTCCCCATATTCGTACCGAAAAAAGCTGACTATTTCTACCGAAGTTTCGGTATACGTAGCCACGTCAAATTTTTAACAATTTTAGGTTACGTTGGCCTTTTACATCGAAGATTGGTCTCTTCCTACCAAAATCATTATAATTTGAACAAGTTTTAAAATCGTTTCACAATTTTGGATTATGTTAGTCTTTTTCGGCGGAAATTGGTATTTTTAATAAACGAATTATATTTCAAACATTTCAAAGAAGATTTTTAATTTTTGTACAGTTGTAGGTTAAGGATATAACCCAGTCCAACATTACCTTAAGTCTAATAAGCAATTCAAAAATTGAAAAAAGAACTGCTCAGTTTTCCTGAATTACAGAAGCTTAATATGATCATAAAATAAATAATGGCTTATAGCTGTTTTCACCAGAAATATGTATATAGATTCCAAAGAAGATTTACAATTTATGTTATTTGTGAAACAAGTGCGCAAACTAGGTGATTTTGTGCGAGTTTGAATTTTGCAGCATAAGCCGCAGGCGAATGATCC
The DNA here is from genome assembly GCA_011634705.1 of Andricus grossulariae. Classification (NCBI taxonomy): domain Eukaryota; kingdom Metazoa; phylum Arthropoda; class Insecta; order Hymenoptera; family Cynipidae; genus Andricus; species Andricus grossulariae. The sequence continues at coordinate 29,101 of JAABKJ010001151.1, read as the reverse complement.
AATCACACGTGTTAATAATCACCTATGCGCACGTGTATCACACGCTATTTTTTGCAACGCCCGCCCGAAAAATTTGTGTTAGGAGTTAACAAAACATACTAATCTAAAAAGAAAAGATGTTTAATTTTTGTAAGCAAATTTAAAAAAGAAAAAAAAATTTTGAAAAAAAATATTTAAAAAAATTTGAAAAAAAATTTGATAAGAAAAAATGTTGAAAAAAAAATGTTTGAAACAAATTTGTTCAAAAAAAAATTGTTGAAAAAAATGTGTTAAAAAAAAACGTTTAAAAAAATTATGTAAAAAAATGTTATGAAAAAAAAATTTTGTTGCTTATGCCCTTTTGCTGTGCCAAATGTTGGCGCTTATCCCCTTTTGTACGACGGACGAAAATAGCTAACGAAACCTTAAAAACGAAACTTCAACCATTAAAAGATTTGTTCAAGTGAAATCTACGTTTATTTCCAGAAGATACCAACAACAGTGTTCAAATTTACCTATGCCAGTGTCTAAAGTACCTCATCTCGAAAGTGCGCATGCGCAGATGTTTCACCGGTGCCTAAAGTAAGCTATCTTCAAACTGCGCATGCGCGCAAATTATTTCGTACACAGTGTGCTCAAATAAGGTCCTTTAGGCACCATTCAGAAGCATGAAAACGTAAACTTTTGAGGTGGGTGTTGCAAAAATAATTTTTTGTTATATTAAGGTTTTTCGTATAAAATTGCTATTTTTAATAAGAAATCATTAGATTTTAAAGAATATTTACAATATTTGAACAATAACACGGTATGTTAGCATTTATCACCGGAAATCGGTTATTTTAAACGAAAACCATTTGACTTTAAAAATTAAACATAAATCATACAAAATTTTTATATATAATTTCTGAAGTTAAGATATCAATTTTCATAAATTATTTAAAATATTGTCCTTGGCTTTTTTGTCTATCATGTTATATAATAGATATTATGAAATACACAAATTCTGTATTAATATTAATTTTGTGTTTTAATTAAAAAATTTGCGTGAGAAAAAAAGAATAATCACACGCGTGTTTGTTGTCGAGCATAATTAAATATTCAAAAGTTCAGTAGTAATAAACAACTAAAATGGTGTTTAAAAAGCGTTAGAATGTTAGATCAACTTGCGTTTTAAAGTTTTTATGAGGATAGGAAGATGCCGAGAAACTTGGAAGTCAAGCCACACCTGGGACTTCCTATGTGTCCTTAAATTCTTGCAAGTGACCATTAACTTCCGCCCCTTTTTGTCAATGAATGGCCTATTCTCTATAGAAATATCGACGGAAAAAGCAAATTTTGCAATGTGTGCTTCGACAAAAAAAAAAGAACCACAATACAAGTTGAAACTTGTCGGCGCTGTCCTTTCCAGCCTTGAAGTCGTCCCACCCGGATCTTTGTCAATCCACGACAGGTGTTGAGCGCGTCTTCTTAGTAGAAGGTCTTTTTCCTCCTGGTATACGACTATACGTTATAGGTTATACGATCGCGACAATAATTAGCGTCATTGTTTGAAGACAATAAATACTGCTCAACATGCGCTTGTTATGATTTAAGAGTTTTATAACAAAACGAAAAATTTTTAATTCCGTAGGTTTTGTGCCTTACAAATGTCACCTGTTTTTTCAGCGGACGAAAGCGGTGTGTATTAATAAACAATAAATTAGAGCATAATTTTCTTGTAAATAGATAGGAATTAATAAGATTCATAAAGAACTTAAAACTTTTATGGAAATGATCTATGGTTTTATGATACAAAAATGTATCAGTTACAAGGATTCGACGTGCTGTGTTAGTTCTTTTATTTTTCAAATGTAGCCCCTCCTTCCTTACCCCCCCCCCCAACTTCCTCTAGAAATCTGACTCCATCTTCTTTCTCTCCACCACTGCTGGCGCTCCGTCCACGATGACCCTACGGCTTACGACCCACATTATTGTACAATAGAAATTAAATCTAAATTTTGTAATTCTGATATTATATTCAGATTTAGCAACCTCAATAACGTTGACATATCATGTTTGACTAAAAATAATTTGAATTTTAGAATTCTGTTATAGTCGGTTTCATCGAATCAGCACAATTATGTGAACTAGGAAATATCATTACGTGGCAATTCATAAAAGAGCAAAATGGGTAAAGATAATTCGAATAAATCAATATTATGGTAAATGTCTCACATATAAATGATAGGTTGAAGTAAAAATAGTACAAGTAAAAACCATGGAAAATGGCGATTTTAACAAATATATTAGATTAAATAACCATTTAGACCATTAATTTGAGTAAAATGAATGTTATAACAAGTGAGGTTATGGGCGCGGTGATTTTCCTCCTATATTAACTCCACCTTTTATCCCCCACTTCGATCTGAAGCTCCGCCTACTTTATCCCCGTCTCCTTTGTAAATAAAGCAATATTTATAGATTTTGCTTCATTTTCACATATTTAGAGACCTCTCAAGTTTTTAGAAACACTTTTTTTCAATCTTAGAATCGAAAATGATCTATTTAATATGACACTTCGACAAGTATGTAGGGGAGAGTGGGGTATGGTGTCTCGCTTTAACTTAAATACCCTATTAATTATGATCGAAATGTGATTTTGATGTGTGTATTTTTTAAGGAGAAGCTTACATTACAAGGGAATATATGTTATTACTCCGAACCGCTTTTTAATTTCTTCATTATTGGATATTTAATTAATTGATGGATGTTGCATTTCAGTCAGCGTACTCCATACATTGGGGTACGGAGACCGTCATATCACTGCCGTTTATTTAAAAAAATATGAACATTTTAAAATAAAAATGATATAATATAATAATTCTGGAAAGTGTGATGTAACGAAAAAAAATTATTCCAGGAATTCCAACACAAATTTAATGTTTTATTATTAATCAAAGTAAAGTATGCGGCGAAAGCAGTTATAACCTCTTACTCCCTGCTAAAATGCATGGGAACACCGCGGCGCGGCGTCATGACCCATATGTGACGGCCCAAGATTTAATTAATTTTAATACATTTAAAACGTTTATAGAAATAAATCATGATGCCAGAAGTTTAATCAAATACGTTACCTATTAAAATCTAACTTTTTCATGCTTTAAGTATTTCAAAATATGCTGCAAGTGCTTAATTTCAGCCAAAGACTTTTTGATTGGTTTCCGCCAAAACTGTTTTTTCATAATTACCCTTCAGACGCGAATTTTAAAAGAGAAATTGCATCAAATCACTATTTTTCTAAACAGAGAAAACTATTCAATCTGGAAAATTAATATGAATATCAAAAAATACGGGCGTTATTTGTAATAGTCACCGTGCCCCGCACCGACACCGTGCCCCACTCTCCCCTACTAAATCTCAAGGATACAGTTTTCAATTCAAACCGTGTCAAAATGTGAAAGCGTTGAACAATTGAAAACAATTGTATTCTACGTGTATAAATTACATGAGTATATTTTTTGCACGGAAGGAAATAGTATATGGTAAAACTTATAATGTATCGTTGGATAATATTTATATGAATTTTAAATAACTCATCAGTTCACTGATGCAGAATGTGAAGTGATCGCTTGACCCCGTTCAATTTTAATCCAATTTCTCACCTGCACTCATCATTTCGCGTCTAATAAGAGTGAATGAGTGGATACGAGTTTCTGAAACGCTGAAAATTTCTACACTCCTTCTTGTCCTCAACGTCTGCTTTTATATTATATTGCTTGGCGATAACTATGCTCAGTAATGATGTGCTGGAGAGCCTCATAAGTTTAACACTTGACACGACAGTCGGCATACTTCAAAACGGTTTTGTACTTCCATCATGTCCACCTATATATAATAATTATTAAAACACTAATGACTAGCGATCATATACTTTTCAATTGCACTGCATCTATTTCTATTCATTTCTCATCTTAACATGAAGTTCAATCAAACGAGAACGACCTAAGGAGTAAGCTGCACGTCATAGAACTTCAAATCAATTTTTCTAACTATTTAGTTATCTGCACTTACAAGAAGAACCTACACCCTTCGGAATTTTGTTTGGATTCATCACAGAAAAACAATTTCGTAAGGTGAACGAGCGAATCTAGAATATGTGACGCGATCCGAGAAATGAGACCTACTAGGCAAAAGTGAATTTTGCAGGGCGAGCGATTGAACAAATCTCTGCCGCTCCGCATGCCTTCAAAGACTCTTTTACAATAATGTATATCTTGTGAAATAATGCGGATACAAAATTTCTAATTGCACCTCTAGAAAGAACAGTTAAAGAACTTATAGAATCCACCATAATCCGAAAATCGATTTTTTCCTAGTAGGTCCCTTTTCTCGGATCGCGTCACATATAATAAACTCAAAGAAAATGTCCGCTTACATTAGTTAAAACGTTTAGTTAGTTTAAGTTTAACAACTAGTTACTTTATAATTTATATAAACTGTTCTCGGAGATCAGTGATTTTGATCAAGTTTATTGTTTTCTTCGCCTTTCTTGATATTTTAATTTAATTACCGCCTACAATCGAAACACCTGTAAATCATTATTACCCCGCCGGGCGTAGTATTGCGCCAATGTTGGAAAATCACCATTGGCATACAAGCGCTGGCCCTATACTGTCAGAAGTCTGGCCTAATGCATGATGGCCAACCCGTATCTTACGCAGTTATGCCAGGCGTCGGTTCAGTAATGCCACTTTACGGGCCCGCTACAGGGTATCCGGCCCAGCCACTCGTTATCTACCGAAGTTGAACCGAGCATCGGCTCAATGCTGGCTTTTTGCGGGCACGGTACAAAACGGTTACAATGACCAACCATTACTTGTCAACGTTAAGGTAAGCGTCAGCTCAATACTGGCACTTTACGGACACAATACAAAACGCTATCAATGTTCAACCATTATTTCCTAAAGTTAAGCCAAGCATCGGCTGCATACCGGCGCAATACAGGCAATATTTAAAATCCAAGCAATGGGCAACCCTTATCTTCCACAGTTATGTCAAACATCAGCTCAATACTGACCCATTACAGGTTGAATGAAAAATATGAGTAATGGCAAACTAATATTTTACGGACACGGTACAAATTGCTAACAATTTGCAACTACTATTTTCCGAAGTTAAGACAATCGTGGGCCTAGTATGAGCACAAAATAAGCCAAGTTAAAGATGTAAACAATGGCCAACACGCATCTCCTACAGTTATACCAAGCTTCGCCTCAATATTGGCAAAATACGGGCTTATACAAAGTGACAACCATAGCTCACCTGTATCACCCACAGTTATGACAAGTGTTGGCTCAGTGTTCGCACAACGCGAGCCATGTTACAGATTCAAGCAATTGCCAACCCGCATCTCCAGCAATTAGGCCAAGTGTCACCTCTATTTGGATACAATCCAGATCATATAAAAATGCAAAACATAAACTACAATGCAATGCAAGTAAAGGTATAACATAAAGTTTTAAAGTTTTGAAAACTGTTTGTAAGGAAAGAGTTATTTTATTACCTATGGAGGCTCCGGAAAAACGTTTATTTTTGACATATTTCTTTTTAATAGCAAAATAATTCAAAACATTGAAAAATTTTATTTTTTTAGGATCAGGTCTCTCAGTAAATCCTCCTCTTAAATACATAAGATTTTGGTAATTATTTACGCATATATTACCGTTCACAAGATATCTCTAAATTTATAAAAATGTATTTTCAGCAAGTCCGAAAAAGTCGGCCACATAATAACGTAGATACCGAAAATGATCTTTAAAATATTACACTCGCCATTTTGTTTTTGAAATACTTGAACATCAAATTTGAAATCAGCTACCCGAAAAACACATTCAATCAATTTCATTCAGATCGTATCATTTTTCGAGTTTTTGCGAGCAAAATTAGACCCGCTATTTTGCTTTTCTAAAATTTGGATTTCAAATTTAAAATCAGCTACGCGAAAAACCCTTGTACAGTTAATTTCATGCAAATCTCATTAGTTTTTTTTATTTTGGCCAGTTTTTTCGGATTTGGGATTTTAAAAAGCTGACCAGTTTTCTGAAATATGTTAAAATGAGCACTGCCTGATTAACCGGGAGTTGAAAGCATAGGAACCATTTAAACAGTACGTAACCCTTTTATCTGGCAATGTTGATCCCCCTTCGTAACGCTTTTCCTATAGTAGGAGTATGTAACTTTAGCATTAGTCTAACACTTAGGCTGCCCCATCCCCCTTCCACCTGAAAGCGTTCCGCATTTTTTAACGACCCCATATTACAAGTTTGATAATGATCCATTAGGGGCCGTTCAAAAAATACGAAATGCCTTTAGGAGGCGGGGGGGTCACCTTAAGCGCTACGCCAATGTTAAACTTACACACGCTTTGTAGAAAAAGCATTCCGTGTGTAGGGAAGCGATGGGGGGGGGGTGTAAATTTAAGAAAAAAGCGTTACGTATTTTTTAACGCCCCCTTACTGTAAGTAGTATGAATGAGTTCCCCTTATCAGAAAAAAATTCTTTGACTAAAAAAAAAAGGCTTTTTTCTTGGATTCCAAAAGAATTTCTTATTAAAATCTACCAAATATTTTTTTTCAATTGAATGAAGACTTAAAACCACATAGACTGCGATGGTCATTCGCAACTAAAATAGACAGCAAGAAGTAACCGAAATTTTGTTAATTCAACCAAATTAGACTACATAATTAATAAAACACGGTAAGGAATTTTTCATTAATTTATTTTAACTGAAGACGTAGCTCGCAGCTAAAGATTCAATATCTAGTTTACGTTTTGAAGCAAGAAGCTTCAATTAACTCATTTAAATTTAATAAATTTTTAATATTGTTAAAGACAGGATATTATATAAAATATAGAAGTAATTATTTTAGGCAATCAAAAAAAAGACAGGAAAACCGTTTCGTACGCGTAAATAAGACGAAATTAACAAATAAATGTTGATAAATTAATCAAATTAATAAAAATTAAGATCATTATTTTAAATACTGATAACTAGTTCTTCCCGAAATTAATTTTGGTTGAGAACGCCAATTATATTTTACTAATAACTATTATCAAGAACGATTAATATTTTTATTTTTTGACTCGAAAATTATATTTAACTTCGCAAAATTATCCCATGAGTTTTCGGATATTTAAAATTGTAAATTTACATATGAGCTCACAAAAAATGATTGTCGAGCAATCAATTGATTGCGTTGACAAATTGTTTGACAAATTGTTTGACAAATTGAACCAAATCGAAGCGATAAGTTACCATAATTTACTTATAAACTACCATAAATTAACGAAAATTCCCTGCAATTTTTGGATATTCTAAATTTCCATAAATTTCCAAAAATTTTGATAATTTCTAAATTTGACATAATTAGTATATTATGTATCGTATAGTAATATTATATATATAATAAATATACCATATTAAATTCACCATAATTTTTCGAAATTTTTCAAATTTTCGTAAATACAACAAATTTCCTAAATTAATAAAAATAAGGTTTCTAAAATTCCTCCATATGAGCAGAAATAATGCCCGTGTTGCAAAAAACGTCTAATATCACGCGTTTGTTATAAAACGACTCGTACTCAACACATAAACTTAACGAAAAAGTCCTGCTTTTCCTCCTTGATGCATAATATACTATTTTCTGTTTTAATTTATAACCATATTCATAATGTTTCTTGCAAAAGGCCAATTGAGAATTCAATAACTGAGTTATAATCTATAAATTTGGAAAGTTTATTGAAAACAAAATAATGTTGTTATTTTTAGCTTATTTTATTTATATCTAATAAATGAACTAAGGAATAATTTCTCTGTTATTTGAGTGGACTTATGTTTTTATTTTTCGCAATGCCAAGAGGCATAATTAAATACAATATGTTTTGGACATAATAGATGTAAACGTGAATTTGAAAAAGCAAAAACTCATTTCTCATTGAAAAATATTTTTAAAAATCTATCCGCTACGCGTTTCGTCTTTGTTCTTTCCCCACATTTGTGCAGATTTCTTTCAAAATTGAAGATCAAACCATGATCAACCGTAATTTGGTGATTGTGTGAATTCTCTTGTGTTAAAGCTCCTTGGGCTTTGAAGAATACATTTTCATCACATGTCTCGCGCTTCGCACTTGATTAATCTTTGTCCAAAGCGCAAAATTTGCTTTATTATATTTGATAAATTTCAGTACCCGGGTCCGGGAAATCTTTTCCACGTGAAAATTGTTGCCGTTGAACATTTTATTGTATGTATCGTGTGTCGTATTTCCATACATTTAAAATTGTTAATTTTAATTTCATTTTTGACGATTAAAACGAGAACTGTATGTTGTATCTAAAAATGATTTTACACCAATTTTGTAGATCCATTTTATGCGAATAATTTTTCTATTAAACACTTCATTATATCTGGTGTTATTTTTCAAAAAATTTAAATTTTGTTCTTTGTAATGTTATTTTTCACGATTAAAACAAAAACCATGCGTGTCTTAAAAAAATAATTATTTTAAAATATGTGCATTTTTTGAGATGTACAATTTGGCTAGTTACCGCTTTTTCGTATCTTTTATAGTTTGTCCAGAAAATAGAATTTTTCATGATCAAAATGAAAACTATGCATCTCATCAGAAAAAAAACTGTGGAAAATTTGTAGATCTTCTTGAGATAAACAATTTTTCTTCCTAAAATTTGTTCGTATCTCGTATAGTTTTGCTGAAAAATAGAATTTTCAATTTTGCAAAAAAACATTTTCGATTGATAAAACCAGAAACTTTGCTCAAAAATAGCTGTTTAACAAACTCGTCCTTATTTCTTTTAAGCCTTAAAAAAGTGTGCCAAAGAGCAATCCAATCAGATAATTCCATCGAAAGCTATAGTGATACTGACTACAACGACAACGACGACGACAGAGAGACACTGAAGGATAATCCATTTTTTCTCAATAAGTTTCTAAAGTCGTTTTTCAAATAAAAGTATAAAACCAATGGAATTGTGAAATCCATAAGGTTTAGAATGAAATGTAACGATTTTAAACATTGAAATGATTAAACCGGAATAATTTTATTTCAGTTAATTGGATATAATCGCATCCTGGATTCATTTAAAACGATGAATAAAATAATTTTATCTTCGATTCTGCCTGATGCAGGTTTTTCACAACAGTCTGACATAATCGGCTTAATTAATACAGATTCGCTGTTTGAACGCCTGTAATCCTATTCAGCACGCATATGATCGACATGACTCAGTTTGGATTTGAGAATGGACATTCAGATTAAAAGAAGATGACTACAGGCACGATTTGTCCACTTTTTGGATGAACGAGCAATCGGTTCGACAAATGTGCACCAGCGCTTGGTGTTAAGTCTGCATTTTATTTGAAAATATCGTTCAGTTAAGTCCTGTAGCACTGCAACATAAACTATTGTACTATGCCTTTATTTTAAAACCACCGATGAAACAAAGGCCTACCCACGAACGTTCCTCACTGCTAAGGTATCATTAAAGTACTTTTGCAAGAGTATGTTTATTGGTGAACGACTCCACTTCACTGGGTATGGACCTATAAAAATTTGTACTTTATTAAAGTGAGCTGAGAATCACTTTATGAATTAATTCACATCCAGTGATAACCAGCAGCTGCATCCGACTTTATTAGAAGTACTCGTAATTGCGTGGACATTTGGCCAGGGGAGAGGAAAACTTCAGAAAACCATCTTCCTGAGTTCAGATGGTTTTCCGACTACCGAATTTAAAAGTAGACATTCGATGGGTTAGATCATCGGCTGCATAGAATCTCCCTCGGTGTAAAACCTCCCGCATGACATCAGTTAAACGCAGTGAATACACTACCTAGTCACAAATCGCAGACGGTCACCCATCCGAATTTGAGCCGAGCTCGAAATGGCTTAACATTAGCGACTCTTCCCGAGTCGAGATTCAATACGCAGCTAATGCCGTCGATTCGCTGGGTGATATTAAAATAAGTTACGCGATGTTAGAATTACTCTAGTGAATAAGCAGTCTACAAGAAAATTTTTCAAGCAGAATTTCAATAACCCACCCTGAAATAAAACGCACCAATAGTTAATTTATATTTTCAGATGAGCTGTTCTATTGTATGAACAATCTTTAATGTAAATTTTCATAATATCCTCTTTTTACTCTTTGTACTATTCTCTTTCCCAGGAGAGTTTGATTAATTGATTATTTCTATAACTATTCCTGTTTTTATGCCAAAAAATCGACTTTTCAGCATTTCAATTCTTTTATAGTGTATAATTTTCAACCGATTCGTCTAAAATATTCAGGAGAAATTGACTAGATTCAGTAGAATTTTTCAAGAAATTTTCATTCATAAATTATTTTTTACTATATTTAACTTTTTATGTCCAAAGGACTGTATATATAATAGTATTTCACATAAAAATATAATTTATAAACTAATATGAAAAATTATTTTATTATTACTAGCAAAACTATTAGGGGAGAGTAGGGTATGGTGCCGTTACGGGGTACGGCGACAATTACAAATAACGCCCGTGTTTATTGATTTCATATCAGTTTTTTTGCATAAAGTAGCTTTCTTTGTTTAGAAAAATAATGATGTGGCGCAAATTCATGTTTTAAAATACGTATCAGAAGGGTAATTATGAAAAAAGAGTTTTGGCGGAAACTGATAAAAAAGTCTTTGGCAGAAATTAAGCACTTACAGCATATTTTGAAATACTTGAAGCATGAAAAAGTTAGATTTTAATAGGTTGAGTATTGTTTTGGATTTCTGGTAATATATTATGTTTCTATGAACATTCTGAATATATTAAAATTAATGAGGTCTTTCACCGTCACATACGGGGCACGACACGACTCCGCGCGCCCTACGTATTTCATCAGGGAGTAAGAGGTTATAACTGCTTTTGCCACATACTTCACTTTAATTAGTAGGAAAACATTTAATTAGTGTTAAAAATATATGACTTCATATTTATTTGTTACATTACACTCTCCAGAATTATTATAATGTATCATTTTAATTCTACGATGTTCATATTGTTTAAATGAATGGCAGTAATGTCGCGACCACCGCCCTCAGTGTATGGGGCATGCTGGCCGAAATGCAGCAATGCTCACATCAAAACCACATTCAAATAATAATTTGTAGGGAATTTGAATCAAAGCAAGGCATTATACCCCACTCTCCTCTAAAATATATAAATAAAAATCCTCCTTCAATGATTTAAAATATTATTATTAATTAAATTCTTGGCTTATTACAAATATTTCAATTGAATTATATTAAAATTGAGTAAAATAATAGCCTACAATTTTCAACTTATTCGTCTAAAAATTTCAGGATTAATTTAATAAATTTTGATTCATCAATTATTTTGAGAGATATTTCACTGTTTATGCAAAAAAATTAGATTTTTCAATAATTTAATACAACTTGGATTCTACACTACATATCCTACCGATTGGATCAAAGGTTTTAATACGTTTCTGTTAGAAGATGTTCGGCGAGATTATTATTATATTAAAAAAAAATAAAAAAGACAATATTTCGCCAAGTTTGCATTTTCCTCCCTTTTAATACATTCACAAAATTTCGGTAACTTTATCGATTTAATCAATTTGAAAATTTAGATATATTTTAGAATTACTTATTGAAAACAAACACGTAATACTGAACTGGAGGAGAGTTAAAAATCAACGAAAGAAAAAATGACATTTTTTCCTTATGATTTTGAATAAAATTAGATCATTAAGTTTTTATCTGAGAAATCTATACAACAATACAAATTGCTGCCGTTTTACCAGCAAATTAATTTTTTTGAATCGGCCAAACGTTCAAGACGGACTTTAATATTCATCAAATGAAGATGTCATGTAAAATTTTTCAATTTATTCTGAAACTATATACATGCTGAAGAATTGACATTCATTTGAGGAAAAACCTGCAGCTAAATATCTCAGTTTCTTTTTTTGTTCGTGTTGAAAAAGTAAGAAATTTCCAAATTTCTCATCCTTTTTACAATGAACAATAGAGGCAAATTTCCTTCTCACAACTTGAATTAGTTCAGGAATAGCTATGAACTGTATTATTAGTTAGAAGATAATTCTTTAATCAGCGTTTATTTGTCTATTTTTACTATTTTTAAAATTGCTATCAGTTTTCCACAGACTGCATCTAAACCGCTCCACGTTCGAGGTGCACTTAGCAATTTAACCTACGTTTTACAGTTTCCGGTAAGCTTGTTAAGATCATGGAAAATCCTAATCGCATTTAGTACTTTTATATAGGTTGTTCTTTACAAAAAGAAAACCCCAAAGCATGCTTTTATATATACTTTTAGAGATTATTTGAACAAAATATCTATTCGTTAGAACAATTTCGGCCTGCCGATGATAATAATTATGCAGATGTGAATGTGCTCTTTAGAAGGCTGAAAATTTTAAATTCTCCACATGAAATAGTAACTATTTAGAAGCTAGAAAAATATTAAACGATGTAATAAAGTCAATTTTAAAGATTTCGTAGTAAATTTGAGCCAAACATGAAAGTAACTATGCAAAAGGTAGAACATTTTTTTAGGTGAAGCCTATTTTGTATGTTTTGCAGTAAATTGGAGGTAAGCAGAAAAATTATTCATTTTAATAACCCCTTTCTTAAAAATTTTCTAAAATATTCCCTGCTCCTTCTAGAAGGCTCCACATTTTCAATTATCCATGAATGCAACTACGCGGCAGCTAACAGACGTTTAAAGTGATATAATAAAGTACATTTTGAAGATGCTGTACTGAATTCGGGGCAAACATAGGAATATTGTAAATTTTCCTCTGAACCCTAACTTTAAAATATTCTTCAAAATGCCATGTGCTTCACATGAGGTTGCACATTTTTAATTCTATATGAATGAAACTACAGAAACTAGAACTAGTTCCATCGATGTACTAAAATCAATTCGGAAGGTAATGTAGTGAATTTTGGGCAAACACAGGAATATTTCAAATTTTAACCGACCGAATTCATCTGCAATCACAGTCAGGTGACTTCAAAATCGTAGAATCTCTTGACAACAAAATGTGTTGTTTTTTAGAGGAACTTAGGCGGCATACGTTTTTTAATTTTTTATTGGAGATACATTAATCGTTTACGAAGTTACGAGTATTTAAATTTTGAATTTTGCTTTTCAAAATGAAAAAACATAAATTCTTTCTTGAAACGATTGTTGTGCCCACGAGAATATATTTTCGAAGAAATAAATTATCACATGTTTCTTACAAACAATTTCAAATTCAACAAAATGATAAAAAAATGTTTTATTTTACAAATTTCTACAAAAATGATTTGGCTGACATAAAATTTACAGAATATCTTCTTCATATAAGCACAAATTTCATAGAAAAAATATTGGATGAAAAAAGAAAGTGGGGGTTTCTGTTAAATTCGACTTTGTCTTCTTGGCTAAATTTTAAAAACAAGTTAAAAAAATTCTCAAGAGCACAAAAATCTTCATTATATAAGTAAAAACTAAACAAAGAAATGGCGAAGAATAAAAAAGTGGAGTTTTCGTGAAAGTAGGTTCTCCATAGTTTCAAAAAATGGACGCTATATTGTTAATTTCCAACCTTCCTAAAAATTTTCCACGGATTTTAAAAGGACGATCTTCCAAATTCAAATACTCATAACTTCCTACAACATTTTTTCTCATATCTGAAAAACACATGCCACCTAATTTCCTCTTAAAAAACGTATTTTATTGCCAAAAGATTCTACGATTTAAAGTGTAACTAACTGTCTGATCAGAAATAGAATCGGTAAACCCAACCTCTATCTTTCAAATTTTTCGAAAAATTCTATGTTCTAACTACTGGAAAGAGAATAAGGATATTTTTTCTTTTTTTTTCAAACCGACTGTAGCAATATTAATTTTCAGTGAGAGTAGACAAACACTTTTATATAATGAATATAAATAACTGCTTGCTCAAAATATACTGCAGTTCACGACTATTATAGTAATTTAAATTTTAAAAGTGAAAGAGAGCCCTCAAGCTCTCGTTCCTCTCGTTCCGAAAAATTGAAACAACTCAGGCTTAATTGAGAACTGAAGCCGAATTCGGTAGAGATTTATCAAACTAAAAATCGTGCTTTTTCAAATATGTGGATATTTTTAATTTTTAAGTTCACCCTTGCAAAATGTAATTAGTCGATCTCGAGCGGATGCTCTTCTATTTCCGTGGTCACTCTTTTGCCACGTTTTCCTCTTCACCGATACCTATACTCTTAGCGCAACCCGCAAATACCGTCAGATAATTAAACCAGAAAATAAATCCTATTTTAAACTACGTTACTACATTGTTATTTCAACTATTGAAGGCATTTTTTGCAGATACAAAAATGCATTTTAGTTGCATTTTAAATTGATTCCAAAATCTGAGTGGGCGAGTACACGTAAAGGCCGTAGCTGGGTAAGCATAAGTAAATTTTCGCCCCCTCCCTTGTTTTTGATTTATATTTTAGGGGTACGGTCCTGCTATTATAGGACTAATTTACTCCAAGTGTCAAACTAAAAGAAAAAATCACAAAAAATATTTTAAAAAATTTTTAAATAAAAAAATTGAAATTTTCCAAAATTGGCTCAATCGATGTTGATGGCTAAAATATATGTTATATAAGCTACACAATTAACCATACAAAAATAGCAATCAATTCCTTCTACGAGCAAGGGCTAAAAAAATTATTGCAATTTTGAAACAATTTTTTGTAATGAATTTTTGGCGCATACATTTTATTATTATTTCATATTTTTTAGGATGAGATCAAAGGACTACTTCATGAAAAAAAAAATTAATACAAAATTATGGCGACTAATATATAGAGAATTATTTCTCAAGTGTACCCACCCTGAAAAAGGACTTTCTCTGATCGAACTCAAACTTTGGGAAAGTGTAGTACTACTAGGTAGTACTTTACGGGAAAACATTTTTTCGATTGGATAAATATTGACCGAGGTGGGAGAGGGGAAATTTTGAAATTTTGTGCTGGTAGTCCCTATTTAGAATGTACTGTACTGCTTTCGTATCGATTAAACGAAATTTTGTCCTATACGTTTTTAATAAATTTTTTGATGATCTTTTGAATTGTTACAACTATTTTTTCAACAATTGAAAATTTAACTCCTTTTTCGAAATCAAAAATATTTTGATTGATTTTATTTCAAAGCTCATTTCTTTGCTCCTTTCTTTCTTCCAATTGCCAACTTCTTAAATTTTCTATTTACTTTGACAGCTGGCTCTTTTGCTACTTTCGTTGCGTTTGATTCTTTCGAAAAATTATTTTTTTTTATCGCACTCTGTTGCAGCTAAAAATTTCTTTAACTGCAATTGCCAATCTTGGTAAGGAATAAACGTGTGATACTGCAAGGCACCTGGTATCGTTGATGCACGGTCAAATCTTTGTTTTAGCATTTCTGATGTTACAGCATGAGTTTCTTTGCTACTAAAAAAAGCCAGCGTTTCTTTACAACTCCCCCACCACGGTCAACGTTTATCCGATTTTCCTGTAAAGTACTACCTAGTATGACTGCACTTTCACCAAGTTTGAGATCAATCAGAGAAAATAATTTTTCAAGGTGGGTTCACTTGACAAATAATGCCCCATATATGTAATTCCATGATAATGGGGAATCACGGGGTTCATACTGTTTTGTGTGAACAATTTACTGAGAATTTCAGCAGGCCTGACGATTTTCGACAAGTACCTTGCATGTTATAAGTAATAAATGATGGCTGCTATATGGGAACAGCAGCCAACAGTTTTTCAACCATTGGCACATTCAGAAGTATATATTTTATTTTCTGTAATACTCACAGTATTTGATCTGTAATCAACGAAATATCTATATAATTTCCGACTAATGCGTCTTGACTTACCTGGACCTTCAGAATATTTTCCTGCTCTTTCAAAAATTGCAATTGATAGATCCATTCTTATTCATTATTTCTGCCAAGTACGAAACTGCTTGTGAGAGTTGATAGAAACCCATACATAGAATTTTCAGCTCTGACTCCGTCATCTCAGGAAAGTCAAGAATGTCGTTGTATGAGATACTTTGAAACATTTAAGCTTTTTACAAAACCAGCCATTCTCATCAGCTTCGTTAGCTAAAATGTTTTCGACATCAAATTTATGTTTAACTCTCGTTATTATTTCTTCTAAAAGCTCTGCATCTGATCGTAACGCCTTTCCGAATTGATTGTGCAGAAATGTTACAATTTTAAAATACAGCCCAACCTTTGGAAGTAGTTTGTTTAATCAATTAGGTTACGTCTAGAGATAGCACTTAATCCAAATCGTGAGGGTAAAACATATTTTTCAAAAGAGTGAAAAGATGTATTTTTTCAGATAAAGAAAATTCTTCAACTTTGTCAAGAATCCAGGTATCACAATCAATACTTAAACCTTCAAGTAATTCCGATGGCTCTGAATCTTTTACTTTTGAGAAATTCGAATATACACGTAAACGACTTAATTATTCGTCAAAGAACCGAACTTTTCTTAAATGTGCTCGACAACAACGTTTACCTTCCGGAATATAAATCCTTTTTTACATTCTCATCAGAAAAGGTATTAGATTTGTGTAAAAGTTCACCCCCCCTCCCCCCTCCTTTTTTGTCAAAAGTCCACGTTTGGAGACCATCTGAACCCGAAAAACAAGTTTTTACGAATGTGTCTGTATGTCTGTCTGTCTGTATGTCTGTATGTATGTCTGTCTGTCTGTCAGCACGATAACTATTGAAAAAGTTAGTCTATTAGATTGGCCTTTGGTTTACTCTTCAAGTGTTCAAAACTGAAGGTCAAGTTTATTAGCCAACCGTTTTGGATGAAAATTCAAAAAGAACATTTTCCAAATTTTTGAGACCACTTTTTTCAATATTCAAAAATTCTATGTACGGCTATTCATAGTACTTGGTAACTCAAACAATTTATCCTCTCAACTTTTATCGATAAAAAGAAAATTAACAGAGTTATAGCATTTTCAAATTTCATTTTGCCGTGATACTATGTAAGATACAAAAAAGATGAATACACAAAAATTATGTACACAAAGAAGATCAGCAAATCTTTCATTCTTCACTTTTTTATAGGACACGTAGTTTTTGTTTTATTCGTAAAAAAACAACATTGAAAATAAAAAAATAAAATTCTTTGACAAGCGACACAAGCTACGAAACGAAATAATTAGACAAAAATTGTTCATCCAAAAAAGAGCTACATATTTATTATTAATCATTTTTTGATAGGATGCATAGTTTTTGTTTTATTCGTAAAAAAACAATATTGAAAATAAAAAATAAAATTCTTTGACAAACGGCACAAGCTACGAAACGAAATAATTAGACAAAACTTGTTCATCCAAAAAAGAGCTACAAATTTGATAATAATTGTTTTTTGATCCGGTAAATTGATAAATTACCGAACATTTCAGAAAACTTATGGTAGCCCAAGCTTTTTGGAAGAAATCCAAAAAGGATCCGATACGAAATGCACAGAAAATGGCTTCTAGTCAAAATGTCTCATTAAAATTTGTATACAATATCGAATTCTCAAATATCGAGCAATATCGAATTTTGTAGATCAGACTATTGGGATCAGAATTCACTTCAAAACACGTGCAGGAGGCATCCTCTGACACGAAAAGTGTTTGAAATTATTTCAAGGGTTGTTTTAATATCCCTTAAAGATTCAAGTAAGGAAGTCGACATTTTCGAACAATCCAAATCACGGGAGGTTTTTTTATGAAACTATTGACGTCGAAAATCACATAAAAATCAATGTGGAAAGTATCAACTATCAGGACAAGTATTTGAATTAATTTTAAGGTTTGTTTTATCATTCTTGAAGATTTAAAGAATTCAATCGGCATTCCTCAAGATTCCAAACCATGGAAGATTTTTTAATTAGCCTATTGGGGTCGTAAATCGCTTAAAGATAACTGTTAAAACATCCGCCTGCAAGAAAAGTGTTTGAATTTTCTAACAATCAAAACGACGGAAGATTTTTTTAATAAACCATTGGTATCGGAAATCACTTGAAAATATATGTTTGAAACTTCCCTTAGCTCGTCAAATTTATTTTAAGCATTGTTTTTACATCTCTTAAACATTCCAGCAAGGAAATCGACATTTCCTAAAAAGCAAAAACCGCGGGAGATTTTCTGATTAAACTATTGGTGTCGAAAATGATTTATGAATAAATTAGCAAGGCATCCCATAGCAGAAAAGGCCATTGAAATTATTCTAAGGGTTGTTTTGTCATCTCATGAATATTCGACTAAGAGAAATGAATTCAATTACTAATTTTGATTTTATGTGTTCCATTTTAATATAATGAGCTTTTTTCCGATAAACCAAATTTCATTTGAAAATCTACAACCATTTTTGTTAACGATAAATCGTTGTCTTCATGATTTATCAAATAGTAGTCGAAAATACATCACATTGATGGTCGTGCATGTCATAAGCGACTAATCTCTCTGGGTTTTAAGTAAACAGGTTTTCTTTGGACGTGCATGCTCTACAGAAGATGTATAAACTAGATAAATCTTACTAAAAATTTTTGATAATTTAGTCGTTAGGAAATGTTGATTGCCTTGCTTGAATCTTTAAGCGATGATAAGCCAACCCTTAAAATGAATTGAAATACTTTTTCTGGTACAAGACACTTCCTGCCTTCATTTTTAAGTGGGTTTTGAACCCAGTAGTTTAATCGAAAAATCTTCCGTGAATTTAAATAATAGAAAATGTCGATTTCCTTACTTGAGCCTTTAAGGGATATTTAAACAACCCTTCAAATAAACTCAAACTCTTTTCCTACTAGAAGATGCTTCCTGCACTTATTTTTAAGTGATTTCTGACCCCAATAGTTTGATAAAAACATATCCCGCGGTGTTGGTTTTTCGGAAATGTCGTTTTCCTTGTCTGAATGTTTGAAAGATGTTAAAAAAAATCCACATCCTGTATACACAAAATCGTGAATTTGTCAAGTTCTTGGATGCAAAACTGTTGTTTCAGTGGGTTCAATCTACAAATATAAAATATCGAGACAAATCTAACTAAAAGATTTTGAGAAGGATAACATTTCAATAATAGACGAATTTTTCTATTAAAAGAAATGTACAAATTGAAATTGGAAAAATTGAAAATTTGATTAAAAAAACTGTCAATTTTTCTGATAGTTTTCTTTCTTTCGAATTATTGATCAGCAGGTTCGAAATTTTAAAATGAAAAAAATTTTATTTCTGTAATTTATGGTGATTTATCAGTAATTTATAGTCATTGATCTCTTTGAGTTTGTCTTATCACTATTCATTACTCGCAATCAGTCTCTCGTGTCAACTCATAATGCTAAAAATAAGTTTAGGATTTCAGCATTCCTGAAAACTAAATTTGAATCGAAATGCGTAGGCGCATCAGCTAGAAAATTTAATCTTGCTCAAAGAGCGCAAGTGCAGCAGCTAGGGAATGTTTTTGCTTTTTACCAAGGTTACGGAATTTGTTACTTCCCGCACGCAGTACATGCCTCGAAAACAGAACATTTCGTAAATGCGTTACAAAAAAATATTTGAAGAAAAAGCTCTACTTATTCGTGAAGCAGTCTTGGTTAAATTCACATTTTCACGCAACTTGTGTACTGTCAGCTTGGTCGTACGATCTCTTTACACCAAAGTAATCTTAAAATTCGATTTTTTTTAAGAGCTTGACACATTTTTTATTCTTCGGTGCAAAATACTTTGAAATCATTACAATTGATTACTCCTTCAACAAACAACGAATCCTGAGATGATGTTTCGAACGGTACTAACCTTCTGGACAAAAGATCTTTTTCAATTATACAAATTCCTTCGTAAAACGTACATTTTTATTACTGTATCCAGTTTTTTAAAGATATTTTGACTTAGCTTTTAATGTAAAACGAACCCTGTGAAGGCCATGCAATACTTATACGATCCTTTCTTTACAGACATTTTTTGAGCATTCGTTCAAGTCCACAAGAATTAAGATATCAAGTTCAAAATTTAGGAAATTGATTAAAAGGCAGAAAGGAACGTTTGTACGATCCTATGTATCAGGAACTACAAAAAAAATCATGTTTTGAATTTGTTTTGTATTTCCACAAATTTACGACCATACAAACGTGCCTTAAAACCTTTTAATTAATTTCCAAAAAATTCAATTTCATATCCCAATTCGTGGAAACATAAGGTGTTGAAAAAAAATGTGGGTAAGATAGGAATCGGTTGATTATCACATGGCCTTGAACATCAATATTTAAAATATGTAAACAAAAATTTCAAAATTTAAAATTACCTTTTTTGAAAAAGGATCAGAAACCTTATTATAATTCCAAACATACAGTAATTCGAGATCATTAAAAAAAGAATTCAGATAAGAAAACTGGAGTGTGAAAGCTTTTAGGCAAAAACTAGAATATTTCAGAAATAGTATTATTGAACCTTTTACTTTTCATGCCACTAATTTAAAAAATTTTAATTTATAACAACCAATATTTTATGTCAGGTAAAAACTGAAGCTTACACATTTGCCGAAACGCATCGTCGAACGCAATTTCACGCTGTGGTCATGAAATTTCCATAAATTAACATAAGGCGCTTATATAACTGCTTATATAAAGGAAAACATTGCTTGACGTAATAAAAGGAAATCATTGAATAACCGCAAGCCTCATTTAAATAGTTCATCACAACAACAATTTTTTCATGAATTAATGGTGTTAAAAATTATATTGATTCATCTTTGTATCAAAAATGAACTACAAATTCCTAATTTATTTATTATACTAGGAAAATCAATTTAACCATGATATTAGCCGCGATTCTCCTTAAACTAGGACATTATGTCTTGTAATCTTATTTTACTGAAGATTATATTCGAACCTATAGCCTTTTTTTAAACTGTTCTCTTCCTTTTATATAAGTTTTAATTTTCTCACATTCCTTTTATCCACTTTTTTACTTCTATTTCCAACTATTTCCTCAGACTCCATTGATTTTATATCCTTAGGCATTTTCGAAGATGCACTAAATAGCGACTGAACTGAGAAACTTCTCAATTCTTGCTGATGTACTTAACTATACTATCCAGTATCCACCAGCCTGGAGCCAATCGAACCACGAAACAAATAAATAAAAACTTCGTGGATTGTAAAAAGGAAAACGAAGTCCGAACTTTTGTACTTTTCTTTGCTATAAATTATTTAATTTCTTAGGAAAACAACAAATTAAAATAATTTCAGTGCTAACCTTCGAGAATTAATAACTTTTAGTTGAAAGCAGCAGGTCTCTTTACCGAAACTGTTGTCAACATCTCGAAATTTTCATTTGTTCTTTTCAATGCTAAATTTTGAATTTCTGAACTTGGTTCGCAGTGTTATTATCTATATATTTTTTCAAGAATAAAATAAATAATTTCTGAATTTTTTTGTTTTGTTTAAAAATGTTTTTTTTAATCAAACAAATATTTGTCCTATAAAAAAAATTCACAAAAAATTAATTTAATAATTTAAGCTTTATTCAACACCACTACCATCAAATTTTTTGTTAAATTCTGTAATCCTAACGCTAGAGATTCACAATGAGATCCACTAGAACGCTTTAAAGCGATTCTATTCAGTCCAGTAATTCAAAATAAAAAGAAGTTTTTAATCAAGCTGATCGCCTTCATTTCACTGATTGTATGGATTCTGAACACCTATCATTTTTTTAATTAACAAACATTACTATAGATAATGAACAGATATTGACGTACTTGAAAGATAAATTTTGACTTGACGCACACATACACACAGGACTAATAGGTGACTTTCAAATGTGTTACTAAATAAAAACGCAAAATAGTTTTAAACTCTACCAAAATAATGTTAAACTTTCCCCAAATATAGGTTCCGAATGATAAGTAGAAAAATATATATTTGCATTCAGGTGTTAAGAAATGTTTCAAAAATTTAAGACATCTTTAGTTACTTGAGCCACCCCTTCGCCCAACCTATGGTTCTACCAACTTCATAGAACAATGTTTGATTGGACCACAACAAAATTCAGCTTGAAGAAAATTACATATTTTTCTACTTTTGTTAAACAACTTTAAGATGGTAATACCTCCCCCCCCCCTACTCCCGGATCTGCCGAGGAAGAATTCTACTTTAGTGATCTAACGTTCTCCTTGATTTAACAATAAAAATGGTGACATTTTCTGAAAATTATGACTCGCCAAAAATACATTATGACTCTAAGGATATATACGTGTATGTGAAGAAACGTCATGTGAGAGGAAAGTTTGATATTGATTTTCTTATTTGACATTCTCAGACGTGAGTCTTAGAGGAGGAAGCCCATTACTGAAGGGTGGCTAACTATTCGTCTCATTACCCTATCTCAAATTATTTATCTTGCGAAGATGACAGAGTATAAAAGTCCAGGCCTCTGGTTGATGCTGGTGTAAAATATGAAACTAAAGCTGAAGAAGCCCGAGGCAAAACTCATATAGATAGTACTGAGGAACTTCATTTCTTCTTTGTCCAATCTTCGTTAACGGTTTTTGGAGGAGAAGTGCTACGGAGTTAGCTAATTGGTTGACCACCTCGGGCAGTTACCTCTTAAATCCTCTAGAAAACATCCCTTCTTTCATTCACGTATCTTGAATAGATATCTAAACCCAAGTTAAAACTTCTTTTCCTGATAAGGTGGCTGACTAATTGTTGACATCTTACAATTAGTTCAACTTAATACAGCACGTTCTTACAATTGTACCAGAAAGTCCACGTGAAACACAGAGCTGATTTACATACACTATTCCTTTTGCTTTTCTATAATACAATTCATCATAATTATCTAAAATTTGTTTTGAGAATGACTTTTTCCTATGTGTGTAGTGTGTACCGTACCACGAAATATTAATTGTGGTTTAGACATTTCACAAAGCAAGTGTCTCTCGATTTAATAATTATATTTCCGTACTGAGATCAGTATTCATTGAATTTATAGTTACCGACATAATATATCACTCAATTGAATTCGGTCTAGTGCTTTGAATTAAATCGCCTACTAATTTATCATGACCGTGAGTGGTATTGCTCTAAATATTAATATTTCTGGTTATTTAGTCGACCGTGTTCATTCATATACAATCAAACTAATTATCACTAATGTTTTATACATGTATTATTTTAGGACTTCTTAAAATCTAATGATTTCACATCTAATGTTCTGCTTTTGATCATTTATAATATCACTCGTTTTTTCCAAATTAACAAAAGTGACTACAAATATGCTAAAAGCAGAAATATTCTATTAATACATTGCACAAAAAACAATATTTGTAAGTACATTTTCAATATTGCAAACTAGAAATATTAATAAATTCTCCAAAAGTCAACTAAAAAATACTTTATTAGTTATTGCGCATAAAATTAGGAATTTTTTGAATACCGAATGCTTTGAAATTAACCAAAATTTAACTGTCACAAATTTAACTTCAAATCGTAGAATTCAGTGTACTTAGTCTTCAAATTTCGACTTCTTAAATTTTTAATTTAATTGTTTTGGTATGCTTACAATAAAACGTTGTTCAGGTTTCACAATAAGTATAAAAAAACTTGAGTTGCAAAGCTTATAGTTTACAAATTTAAATTTTGTGGGTTTCGTTGGAAACACTTAGTTAGTATAATCACGTGCCAGCGCACAGTGATCCTAATCATACTGTTCAAAATCGGCTAAAGCTTACAATTCTCAATTGTTTTCAAAGTTTCTTTTTTAGAAATTCCCAGCATTAAATGAACAAGAGCGTCCATAATAGTATTTTGCATAGCAAGGAGGAGAGCCCAGTCTTTTTATGGTGAGGGCAATGTTTTCGGTACAAGGTGTAGGCGAGGGCCCTCGCCTACCCCTCGTTCCGCAAACATTACCCAAGCCATGAAGACGGCTGTCCTCCATGGCATGCACTGTATTTTTTTTTTTCGGTAGAGACGTGCAAAATGTGAAATGTGTTCTGGTGGACTTTTCCTGACATTTCCACCATTTTTTGTTTCTCGCTAAAGACATCGGCATATCTCTATCTCTGTCTGATCTCGCACTACTGCGCATGCGTCTACATTTGATACCTGATATATAATATTGGATCTCATACCCCTACACCTCTGTTATACTACGAAGTCCTTGCACTATGCACGTCTAAATTATTACGATCAGATTTCCAACTTACAAGTCTACGTGCACATATGTGATACTCCCCACTGTGCACGTCTCAATTTGGAAAGGGTACAACTTTGCACGTCGAGGACAGGCGGTACAACTGTGCACGTTGTTTTCTACTGGCACAATTGTGCAGGAGCACAGATAGTTTCCTCTCAACTGTGCACGTCTCAATTATTACGATCAGATTTCCAACTTATAAGTCAACGCTCAGTGATGGGATACTCCCAACTGTGCACATGCACAGATGGTAATCTCCCAACTGTTCAAGTCTCAATTATTACGATCAGAGTTTCAACCTACAAGTCCACGTGCACAGATGGAATACTCCCAACTGTGCATGTCTCAATTTGGGCGGGGGGGGGGGGGGGGGGGGTATTAATGTGCCTGAGCCTAAGAATGTGCACGTTGAGGGCCAATGGTACAGCCGTGCACGTAGTTGGTCAGATACAACTGTGCACGTTGTTGGCCACAGGCACAACTGTGCACCGGCCCATCTGTATACGTCTAAATTCCGACGTGCACAGATGGTACCCTACTAACGGTTTGCGTACACAGATGGGATACTTCCAACTGTACACGTGCACAGATGGTACCCTCTCAACTGTGCACGTCTCAATTATTACGATTTGATTTTCAACTTAAAAGTCCACGTGCACAGATAGAATACTTCCAACGATGCACAAACACAGATGGTTCCCTCCCAACTGTGCACTTCTTAATTATTTCGATCATATTTTCAACTTACAAGTCCACATGTACAACTGTGCATGTTGTTGGTTACTGGCATAGCTGTGCACATGCACAGACGGGACACTCTCTTCTATGCACGTCGACATTTAGCGTGCACAGTTGTATCGTTCCCAAATTTAGACATGCACAATTGGGAGTCTTACATCTGTGCACGTGCACAGTTGCGATTGTTTAATCTGTACACGTGCACATTTTTCCAGTGTTAAATAACGTACACAGTTGTACCACCGGTCCTCGACGTTCACAGTTGCTCTGTGCACAGTTGTACCACTCCAAATTGAGACGTGCATAATTTGGAGGCTCCCATCTGTGCACCTTGGCTTGTAAGTTGAAAATCTGATCGTATTAATTGAGACGTGCACAGTTGGAAGT
This sequence comes from Andricus grossulariae, assembly GCA_011634705.1. Lineage (NCBI taxonomy): Eukaryota > Metazoa > Arthropoda > Insecta > Hymenoptera > Cynipidae > Andricus > Andricus grossulariae. The sequence continues at coordinate 3,691 of JAABKJ010001151.1, read as the reverse complement.
ATCTCATCTGTGAACGTGAACCGTTGTTCGAGTACCAACTGTGCACTTTGAAATGACGATGTGCACTGTTTGGTGTGTCCCATCTGTGCACGTGCATAGTTAGGAGACTCCCATCTGTGCACTTTTAAATTTTGACGTGCATAGTTGGGTTTGTGCACAGCTACTCCATTTACAGTTGTCCGTCACCCTTGGTAAACATTGCTTCCTCATTTGTTTCTTTGTTTGTAATGTGAGAGGGGACGTGAGGTCCCACCCCTGGCGCTCAAGCTATAAAGCCTATTGTGCCATACCCGTGTTTATTCTTAAGGCAGTACTCCGAATCCGGCTATCGTCGCCGAGAGTTTTTGGATTTTGGTGGGTTTCGTTGTTACAACGTTCTGAGAATATGCCTCTCAGGTGCCAGACGTACCTATCGCACAGTAAATGACGTCCCACTTTGTGAAGTGGCCCCCACCCACTCTGCGATTCGGCAGCCTTCCTAGCAAGCTAGGGTGGACGGAGCGATCAATCTGAGGTCATCAGTTAGATGGACAGATTCGAAGCACTGTCCCAGTATGTATGTACGTTTATGCGTGTGTGTTCATTATTCGAAATTGGCCAGCGACCACCGAGCATTATGAACGTTAAATCCTTTTTATTTTTAATGAAATCAATTATAAACAAATTCCAAATCTTGTCATTTTCACGCAGAAATAAATTATTTCGTCTGCTCCATCATATTTTATACAGCTGCATAGTAATTTTCTCATGATAAAATGTGTCGTTAACTCCTAATTGGTGTAGGTATTAATGAATTATTAAATAAATCGAAATGCCTCGTCGTCCCGAAATTCGGGTTGACGTAATTCGAACTGCTTATTTGATTCGGTCATTTTAGAATCCACTTCAAGTTTATTTTTTATTCTTTCTTTAAAAAATAGCATATCCAATATTGTGGTCAGAATTTCGCAATTCTTACATATGTGCATCAAATTTTACACTTTTTCTAATTGAAAATTTACTATTCTGCGTGAAAGTGACTAGTTTTTAATTTTGTTTAAAATTTGTGTTAATAGCAATAAGAAGCATTTAACGTGCATAATATTTTGTTATTATTTATCACTCTAGACAATAATTTTAATTGGTGTAATTTAGTTAAGTTTGTAATGTGCGCAAGGGAGCTCGTGAGGTCCCCCTAGAACCTAGGCTATTGCGAAAATAGAGTTTTTAAAAAAATTTGATAAATTTACTTTTTTTTGCATTTTATTGATGAAAAAACATTGTAAAATTTAAAAAAAATCTCATGAAAATTTCGGTACAATCTTTACATTAATCAGAACTTCCAAATGTAAAAGATCGACAGAAGTATACCGAAGGCGTTGTCGCAAAAAAGTTTAAGGATTCTGGCATCAAGAAATTACTACTGCTTGGGATAGTGGCACATACACATGAAAAATATGAAAATGTTTTAACATTTTAACACAAAAATATTATTAATAATTCCAAAACCAGAACCATACCTTACTCGAAATCAACCAGCGGCCACCGAGCGAGAGGTCCCTCGACATGGAGCCTAAACACAAGGAGATCGCTATGTATAGCTAAATTCAGGGTCGTAGCAAATTTCCCTCCGACACAGAGCCTCTTTTCTTGGGTTTCAAACCACCGAATTCCCGGTAGGAGTACATAGAAAAATTTATATTGCTACTGGCACAGGAATCGAACCCCAGGCCTCCTCTGCTCAGAAGCCGGACGTACTATCGCCTGCGCCACTGAGGCTTTTTAAATTCCAAGTATAAAATAAGACAAATAAGAAAAAATTGGTTATATAGACCCCTATGCTGAAATCTTTTTTTTTAAGTCAGATTTCCTTCGCGGCTGGGTCAACTTAAAACTCTTGCCATGGAGAATTGAGATAAAAAATAAATTTTGCTATGCTATATTTTTTTATGTAGGTGATTAAAAATAAGAAAAATTAGGAAAATTTGGCTACTTAGGCCCCTTTGCTGCATACTTTTCCTTAACTCTCCAAAAAGAACCTTCCTTCGTCTTCAATCTTGTATATCGAAGAGTTGGTAAATTTTTGCAAATATTCTGTTTCTTTTTATTAAAAAAGTTATGAATCCAAAAAGAAAAAAAAGAAAAGAAATTTGTCTTCTTTATTCCCCTCTTTATTTATTTGGGGTTTTGGTTCCTCATAAAGATTAATGCAAAATAAGCAAAAAATAATATAATTATAAAAAATCAAATTTTTACTTTACCTTGCAATATCATAATAAGCAGTCCTGATCCGAGGTACATAAATTAATCAAGAATTCAACATAATATAGAAAATGTGTTTGTTAGTGAAAATAAACCTCCCTCTTTGAAGAAGCAAATTTATTTGATGTTTATGGTGAAGCGAAGTGCTCATAAAGTGAATACATCCACAATGAATATAGCAATAGTTCTTCGCAGGGGCAATTTTATTTTGAATTGAAGTATTTGCATGTGTGACTGTCAAAATGTTGTCCTTTTTTATTCTCAGAGTTAACATTTTTTAATTTATAGTAGTATTGTTATAAGGATTTAATTTTGGACGTGGAAAAGGAATTGAAATTATGATTACATCTAAATTAAATTCATTCATTTGGTTTATAATCTAAAAATTTACAATTTTTCAATTTGCAATCTAAAATGCATCGACTGTTTTGAATATTTAAATTTAAAACCATGTAGTAGACTTTTTAAGGAATTGATTAAATAATTGTTCATTCACTTTTCAATAATATAGTAGTATTATTAAATCATATAAATTTATTTAACAGGATATTTCTATAACGTGTGAAAAGTATTATTCTACCATGCCGTGCAAACTGAATATTTTTTATGCACGCCCGATACGTTCAAGCGAAAATTGCATTTTTCAATTCATACTATGGTGCAGAAATTGGCAAATAATGAACCCACTAGTTTCCGTTTAAATGGATTAATATCCTTTGAGAGACTACAGTTTTATTGGGGCGTCGCGCGTATTTAAGCGTTATCGTTATTATGTGTTGTTGTACAATTTTACGCTCGGAAACTAAATTCATACTCGATATTTTCATCAGTAACAGTGATTATACGTGATTTATTGTTGGCCCTCTTTGTTCATTGAAAATTGTTTACTAGAGTATTTTTTTCTTTCATAAGTTAAAGTAAATTAAGGCTCAGTTTGTTTATTATGCAATTATATAACACATTATTAAAATAAATTTTCAATATTCTTGAATCAATAAAACGAGCGAATATAAATGTCATACATGAATTTTGAATTTTTATATATGAATACACACCACGTTGGGTATGGTTTCCATGTCAACTTGACAACTTCATCATGTCTTATTTTTAATATACTAGTTTACCTGTTTTTATTATTTTGCTGTTTAGAGTTATTAAATATTGACGCTGGACGAAATGTTAAGCAAGCACAGACACACATTGAAATATTATAATTTCGAATTCACAAAATAACAATATATAATTTTCTATAATTTTTTTTTGCGTTCACCATATCACTTTTTATTTAACTCCAGCAATCCCTTTTTACAAACTCACCACCACAAAATTAAGTTCTAATAAATTTGATACTTTCTAGAGTCTCCCAGAATTTTGGAAACAAACAAAATTTAAAATGCTAAAGTTTGATTATTTGTAACAGTGTAACCTGAAAATCGGAAAGAAAATAGAA
>JAABKJ010001150.1:0-31495 GCA_011634705.1 Andricus grossulariae | reverse complement strand
AATTGTGACGCCAGGCGGGGCTTTACGCGTTGACAAATTATACAGTTTCGAATTTCAGTTTTGACTAAACGTGTTCTACCTAGGATCCATACAGATTGAAGCGGAATACTTAATGTTAACGTGGGTCCCACATGGAGAGAAGATACATGCGCATGATGTTCAAAGAGCCGACTGAGATTTGAGCGATGAGGAAGAATCGGGGGATGTTTGGATTACTGAGAAAGCGCGGAGTGTGACAGGCGACCGCGAACGCGCAACAGTCCATCTGTCGTGTCCACGAAAGGATTCAATTTTCGGAGCGGATTTCGTTTTAGTAAAGACCCAGCGTGGTCAAAAGCGCGAGCTCCGCGCAAAAAGCGCCCGCCCGAGACACTCGAATGATCGCTGCACGAGCGTCAGAAATCTCTGAAGAAGTCAGAAATAACAAATGGGGCATCCCCCCCCCCCGCTTCGTCTGCTAAAATTCACCAGGGAGCGGCGACATCATGCCACTATGCGGATCAGCCGCGTTAGTGTCGAGAACCGTGTCAGTAATTCCGGTTCAGGGATCTGCTCTTGCACGTGCATTATTCGCAAGGCATGCGGCCGATCTGGCCAATCCGCATCGGGCAATGAGAGCCATTGTGGTCCATGCCACCATTTTTCAATACCTTTAAATTCATCAGGCCTCACTCCATGAGTGGCGAGGTCAGCCGGATTTTCCTCGGAAGACACATGCCCCCACTCAGCCGAGGGCAGCTCGGTTTGGATGAAGGACACGCAGTTAGCAACAAAGGTTTTCCAATAGCTTGGGTGTTTGAGTAACCACGCGAGTACTACTTGGCTGTCAGACCCAGCAAAGACAGGTCGAATTAGGCTACGAACTGCTGCCTCATCCACCGTATTCTCCAGATTTGGCCCCGTGCGACTTCTTTTTATTTCCAAACTTGAAAAAGTTACTCATCGGGCAGAAATTTCAGTCGAATGAGAAGGTCATTGCCGCCACGGAGGCCTACTTTGCAGACCTCCAGAAAACATATTATTCAGACGAGTTAAAGAAGTTGGAGCATCGCTGGGTCAAGTGTATCGAGCTAAAAGGAGACTATGTTGAGAAATAAATCGCCACTTTCCCCAAATTTTCGTTTTTCTTTTTTAGGCTAAGTACTTATCGGACCACCCTCGTAGAATATCTACGCGGTGTTTGCGTAACTGGAGTAACTGCACGGTGGATTCCTTAACCAAGGAGGCCTCAGAGCCTTGACCGACCAGAGCGCGAAAACGGATCTGAGTACTCGTAGAACCTATCAGCATAATCTGGACTGTCGCTAGAAATACCAGCTGCCATGTGTCAGAAAAAACTTGAAGTCAATGCGGGTACATTGTTTGAGGGTACCAAAATGTGCACAAGCCAAACGTCCCAATGTTGCAGCGACATACCGAGGTTAATCAATGCGCGCACAATGCGCTGTACTTCGTCAATAAAAGTTCGCAATTCGACTGCCGATTCGCTTTTAATGTGTGGGAGATCCATTAAGGTAGTGAGGTGCGTTCTAACGATTAATCGAGGGTTAGAGAATCGAGTCTTCAAAGCCTGCCAAGTGGTTAAGTAATTCGCGTTTGTTGTCATCACGTCTTTCACTAGATCAGCCGCGGTACCAGTGAGACAAGATTTTTAATATTGTAATTTTGTGACGTTTGCTAATCGCGGGGCATCATGGGCAAGGGACGCGAAGAGGTCACGGAAATCCTCCCAGTCCTCGTATCGGCCGGAAAAGGTTGGTAAGTTCAATTTTGAAAGCTTGGCGCGATGAGGACGCGTCTGTACGATTTGACACCCGCAACATGTCATTCTGAGCATTTTCATAACGCGTTTCCATCTGACCGAGAACATCATCGGTCATATACAGATCTGCAGCTGCTTGTTGATGAACATCAATTTCAGCATGCGTCGCGCGAGCCTCGTCCCAAATTTTATTAAGCATACTGAGACGCCTTTCAATAATACTGCGAGTGAAAGTTTCCGGAGCAGTTTCCCCAAAACGCGTGTGCATCCGATTGATCTCCGCTGATCGCGAACCCTGCAGGGTCGTTAGTGTTTTCAGAGAGACAGCTGCCATTGTTCCACCTTTATTATCCTCACCCACAAAACTAGCTGAAGGTCACAGACGGATAGAGGGACCAGATTATTCTCTAAGAGAAGTGACAAGAATTCGTACTGTACGATAAAAAAGGGGTGTTCCACACTAAATCCATTTTACCTCACTTCATTGCTATCAAAGGCTTGAGTGAAAACACAAAAATCGCTTACACCAAAACTGTATGTCAAAAATAATCGACAATAAACCAACCAGCCTCTTATAAAATAACCCGGTTATTTGTTTACTATTTCATCAGAGAATGCTCAAATTAAGAACCACCTCCTTCGAATGCATGACTACTGATGGCTAAAATAACCGCAAACTGAGAATTAATCACCAAAACCCAACACACTCCACTCCTGACCCAGGGTACCAAGTTTTTGAGTGTTGATCAGGTACCTAATTGTTAGTGGAGCGTATTTGGGTTCAAATAACTACAACCAAATTTTATTTGCAAAGGAAAGAGTTTATTCTATGGCATAAAAAACCTACACTCGGTGAGTGGAGGAAAAAGCCGAGAATCAAATAGCGATCACAAAAGGAAGTCAGTAATTACAGACCTAATGAGAGAATGTATAAGTATTGGAATGACAATCAGTCCGCCATGCCTTAATCCACACAATACGAGACTCGTTTACAATATTTGGATGACAACCAGTCCGCCATACATTAATCCACACAATGGCAGATACACAAAATCCAACACGATACTCGTTCACACTCGCAAAATGGAACCTCTCACCACAAAGTGTCAACTTGAACAGCTCAACTTTTAAGAAAACTAAATTATATAGTGAAAACAAATTCCTTATTCAATAACATGAAAAGTCCTGGGGAAAAGGTTCCATTCGTCCTGCTGAGCGCTGAACTTCGAGCTACGCGCAGAACTTACAGTTTTATTTCAGGTGCAGCTCGTTTCCAAGAATGAATAAACTAAAGAGAAAATAAACTAAGTCTAACTCCCCACAATTTCAGATGACGGTAAGAAGCAGCCAAACAAGGGCCTTTCATTGTTTTGAATCAAATCTGAATTCGGAGTGAAAAATTGGCTAATTTCAATAGCTTTTGTGTGAAATAATTTTTTTTATGCTCAAGTTATAATAATAAACAAAACGTTTTACACCAAAACTATTAAAATTCTCCAATTTTTCACTCCCAATACAGATTTGATTCAAAACAGGAATATACCCTAAATATCTAAAAAATATGTAACTCTAATATTCATGGAGTAAAATAAGGCAATTCAATTTTGATTTCAACACACTTAACCCGATAAACTTTTAAAATGTTGGATGATTTTGCGGGTAATATAGTCATTTCCAAAATTGTGAAAAAATGTGTTTTTATGGATAATTTTTTTACTGAATGGTTAGAAACAAAAATTTAATTTAGTTTAAAATATTACGTGACAGTATCAATTTACCCCCCTGCCCTCCCTCTCTCATGTAACAGTTCGTAACCTTTTCTCTACCCCACCCTCCTGAGCAAAAAAGATGTGACGTAATTTATGGCTGGCCTCTAAAGCAAAAGATATTCACCTGGGGAAAAATTGGTGTAAGAAAATGAATTTTAGTGAGTTTTTTTTCCTCTTGATTAATCTTAAATCACTTTTGTTTTTAAACTAGGATGCTTCGCTCTGAAATTGTAATTTACTGTGCAAAATAATTTAACAACCCCGTAAGTTTTGATACCAGTACTTCGCTACTTTAAATTCAAAATAATTAATCAGTGCCTGACGTAATACATGCCTGTTATAAGTTCCGGCGAGATGGTTATATAACTTTGAAAGTTACAGCCTCGCGAAGATAACCGACAGTCGTACAAGGTACAAATCATTTGCTCAAATCCTTACAACTTATAAGCGTAGATTACCACTTATAACTTATATCTCAGTACAGCGAAGCTCCGAACTTATAAATATGAAAGTAGTTAGAGAAGTACTGTAAAGTGATATTAATAAGAAAAATCCATTGCTTGATCCAGTAATACCTTTTCCAGAAAAACCCCAAAAAGATCTACAAATTTGTTATGAATATTTTTTTGACAGAACACATGGTAAAATAAAATGTGCATTAATAAAATTGTACACCTAAATTAAATCTACACATTTTCGTGAAACAATTGAGCTGCCTGGATCGAATAAGGGCACATACATTTTTTCGGCTCGAGCGGGATGCGTTCTCGTAGTTTTCAAAGTTTGTTTATAACATTAATTTTTGGAAATGCAATTAATGTAAGAAATTTGTTTGAATTCAGTAGAAAAATATTTTCAGACATCTTCTTTTTGTCCTGTCAGGGTTCATTCGCGCTCGCGCCGAAAAATTTATGTGCCCTTATTCGATCCAGCAGCTCAATTTTTTGACAGGACGCGTTATTTTTGTTTAAAAATTCCCATATTTCAAACAAAATTCCCTGGCTTTTCCCTAACTTTCACTAAACAACCAAATTCCCTTACATTTCCAGGTTCTCCAGGTTTACCAGGTGAGTAAATACCCTAAATAAGAAAAATAATAAAAATAAAAAACAGAAAAAAATTATTTTGTTTCGAATTATAATTATTTGCATAGGTATGTCTCTATCCAATTTTTTTACTTTTCTTATTAAAATTAAACAAGTATGTTTACAGGGCTTAGATAGTACTTGCAAGTCAATAAAAACTGTTAAATCAAAAAAATAATGAAATAAATTATCGAAAAAACTTTTTCGAAACCTAAAAATATTTTTTATCGTTTGATTAATGTTCATTAAAGAAATAAGCGAACAGACATTTCAGATTTTTTTGGTAAATAAATGGACAAATACAAAAAGTAAAAAGAATGATTCGTATTAGTCATCTTCATAAAATTATAATTTGAATAAAACATTTTCTCACTATCATTTTTCAGATATATGGGATGCCTTTGGTAAAAACACGGGCAATAAAACAATAACTAAAATGTTCATTTACACTATTATTGATCAGCGTAGCAGGATCTATTCTTATTGTTAAAATATTTCGTTTGATTTGAGTGATGGACTTTTTAAAAAACAAGTTTCATGAAAATAAAATGAAATCACTTTAAAGATTTTTAATGTAAAATCCTTTATTATTTTACGTAACTTGAAGCATAATTGTTAGGTTTTAAAACATATTCGAATAAGAAAATAAAAAACAGTCTAAACAAAAAATATAATTAAAAAATTTAATTTAAAAAAGTAATGATAACCTTAACGCCTTACTTTAGACTGATAACGTGTCAAACGCTGGAAAATTATAAAATATTCGACTAAACATGACAAGAAAAAATTTTCAATAATTGGAAAAAAAATCAGAATATTTTTTTTATGAAAGAGAACATTTTAGAATATTAAACTCGGAACAGTTTCACGCGCGGTGCTTAAAAACGCTAGAGTAAAATTTAATTCGCGACGATCGCACAAGAGACGAAAGCTCAAGACGTTGACTAATTAGTCGACGCCTTGGGGAATACTTGGTCGGCAAGCAGACAGAATGAATTTTCAGCGACAGAACTTTTAAGATCATGTCAAAAAAAGCGAAAAATTGTAGAACATCTCATACCTTATCTACTGTTTCATAAATTCACCATCATATACCTTTAATTAGATCCTTTTCATTCAGCGCTTAATTTAATTTTGCAGTTGCCAGTGGCCCTTAATGAGGAAGGTGTGATTTGTTCTGAATAAATTCAGCTTTAAGTCCTTAATCTAACTTAAAGCAAAGACCATTCTAAAAAGAAACTAATAAAGGAAATTTTTTAAATCAATACTTAAATCATATACCTATTTAAAATTAATTTATTATTATACGGTATTATTTACATTATAACTTACTGCAGTTCTTTATAAATGTGAATTAAAAAGTCTAATAATTAATAATGTTATTGTATAATATCGAGGTTTTTCTTTTTTTTCTTCACCTTCATTGACATCGCACCTGGCATCTTGAAAACAGTGCTGTAAAAAATTAAAGTTATTATTAAACTAAAGGATTTGGATTTTATTCAATTAGCAGTATTTTTCAGGCGATATATTTCAAATTGGAAACGTAACAATTCTGAAGATTTTAACTTAACTGTGATTTGTAATTGCGGATTTTAATTTAAAACGCTACTTTTTGGATGAAACACCCCCTTAGAACAACAAATATTTTTTCATAATTTACTCACTGGCATGTGGTGCAGATCGGACTGAATTTGCAGAAAACTGAAAGAAAAAAATTTAAACTTAAATAGTCTAATTCATTTTCAACTCCTTGAGATAAAATATGTTCTTACTGGAAAGACACACGGAGCAAACGTAACCAATATCGACAAGTTCCTGGTGGCAAAAGCAAGCAGCTCTGTAGTCTATCTTGACAGGAGGCGGCAGAACCAGTTTCGGCCTTATATTCGGATCCGGAAGAAACACCCACTGCATCAATAATTAATTAAAAATCCCTTCAAAATACTCTCGATTTTTCATTCGGAGAGCACCAAGTCTGAGTCTATCTAATTTAACTTTTTATCAATCTTTTACAACCATACAAATTTTGATTACAGATTTTTGTAGAATCAAAATAATTTTTTCAAGAAAACAAAATATTTTAATTGAAACAATGTTGGTATCAATGCTTTTATTTTTTGGGCTAAAATAGTTTCACTTTTGTAGCACAAAATACGCCATTGGAAAAACGGATGTAGATGTTAATCGAAACTAAATGAAAGCCCTTGAATTAAACAAATTAAAGCACACTAATCAATTCTCGCTCTAATTTTCTCTGACTATCGTACCGTAAATTGCATAGGTACTTCACTTTGACCTAAACTACAAACGTTTTATGATCGCTAATTGAAACTGAAGCATTTGAAGTTCTAGAGCAGATTTATGATACTCTATCTCTCTCTCTCTCCCTAATTAAATTATATTATCTTCCAAACACATACTTATTAACGGGAAATTCTTCATTTTGAAAGATCTTTTTCACAAAATTAACAATTTTACCATAATTATATTATTAAAATTTAAATAAGAGTCTATAAATTGATGAAATAAATATACACACATACCATGAAAATGAATTAAACTCAAGTTTCTTCTCAACTTTCAAAGAGCAGAAGCTTAAGCACTTGGGAGTTTAAAACGTTTAAAGTTGAAGACTCCAAATTTGAAAAGTTTGAAAATTTGTTTATAGCCGAGTAATGAAAATATTAATCATGACAAAGTTCATGAAAGCATCTTCAGACAACGTTCAGTTGCCATTGTTAGAAAGTTTAATGCACAAAGTTTGTCTGGGAACATCGAAGATCTGTGTCAGTAGGTAACCAAAGAACAGTCAAGGTTTTGTTTCAAAAAGTGGACAAGAAATGAAAGCATATGCAGAACAAGTAAGAAAGAAAACTCTGCCTCCTTTCAAAGAATTGGAAATGCCGAGAACTTTGGCCGCAGCTGGGATAAATATGAAACTAATATATATACCTAATGTGAGTCGCTACTGTAGATATATATATATATACGGATATTGTAGAATCTTTTCTTCTTATTCTGCGATAACTACGATATATGTATATTAAAAGAATTCTAGATTTACAGATATGATTTACAGACGGATGATTTTGAATTACCGGTTATTTCCGGGTCAATTTTACATTTTCCTGGTCTGATAATTATACATCTTTTTGAAATTTCTATGTCCTAACTCAGAATTTTAATTCTTATGGAAAATTTTCTGTTCCATGTCAGAATTACAGTTTTTTTTTTCTCGAAAATTCCCTGTTTTAAATCAGAATCATAATTCTTTTTGAAAATTCCCCGTTCCGAATAAAAATTGTAATTCTGTTAGAAAATTCACTATTCCAAATCCGAATTATAATTCTTTTAGAAAGTTCCTTGTTCCAGACCTGAATTATAATTTTTTTTTAACATTCTCTGATCCAATTCAGAAATTTGTTCACGAAAAAGGCGAAAAATAGGGGAAAGATTAAACATTTATATTTACAGGTATATGTTTAAAACGGTTCTCATAATATACAACATTATCTCTTAAAAATACCGATATTAATAATTAAATCGTGATACTTATATAAGTATAATTAAATATTTACTTCCAAGATTTGTCGCTTCGTCCGAAAACATATTTCAGATATAAAGTTCTATTTAAATCTGAAATATTTTACTTTGAAATCCTTTCAATAAGCATTTGTAAATGTTATATTGGTAAGGTTTGGAAATGAAATTGGAGACTGCTCAACGCAGTTGATAAACTTCGAATATTCCATTTTTTACTTCTTTTTAAGATTACTATACATTTTGTATTAGATAAAAACTTCTAATTTTTTTTTAATGTATTTATTTTTAAAGGATTACAGTTTTCAGCACTTTAAACGTGTTGCACTTATATAGTTATATTTGTGTTACGATATATTGTTTTTTCCACTTTGTACTTTATTTATTTATGAATAATTTATTTAAGTGCTTCAATATTATACAAATTCATTTTATTATTTTCATTATTATTACGTGATTAATTAATAACATATAAAATTTAAATAAGTTAAATTAATTATAATAGATAATTCTGTAAGTTAAAAAAAAATTTCACTACATACGGTAACATATTCTAGTTCTTAATAGAATAATTCGGCTGTGCGCGGTCAAAAAGCAGTAAGCGCCAAACAGTAAATTTTGCATAATAAAGGTAAACGCGTTTATGATTTGCTGTAAAAAATTATGGCATATTTAAAAATTAACTTTTAACACATTTTTAGCATGTTTAGTAAAGTTCTCTTTTATGCTAGTATGAATAAAAAATAGTCAAATTTACATTTAAAAAAAAACACTTTCTTAAGCGCCTTTTTAAATTTCTAGGACACGTTACAAATTTAAAATGGTGCTTACCTTGTTTTGCAGTATCTATGCTAAGCAGGTTTTACGTAAAGAATGAGCTTTCAAAATAAAAAAGAAAATAAAAAGAAAGAAAGAAAATAATTTATTTCACTTCTTCTGTGTGATTTTATTAATAATATTCAACTAACTGTGAATAAAACAAAATTGTTATTAATATTAATTAATATTAAATAGCATTTTTTTGGACCAAACCTTTTTTATTCTCATTCAGCATCCTCATATATGGGGAGCAAGTTTCTATTTTTACAAAAACTTGTAAATTCGTTTTTTAATCGCTCACCCAAGCCGATTTTGAAAACCCATCAAATTTCAATCTCAAAATTCTTAGTCGATTTTCTCGAAATTGGCTAACTTTTTTACAACAAACTTTGTTTACCCGTATTCAGAAACTTAATAACTCAAAAGCATGATTTTATTTTATTTTTTCACTGGCAATTTAATTTTTTATCGTAATCGGCAGTCAAGCCTGATCCAATTTTAGGCTAGTGTCACTTTGAGATTGTCAACTCCTACATCTATTTCCTCGAACCTGGATAAATTTTGTTAATGAAACTTTTGTGGTCTCAATTTAAAAACACTTCGGCTCAGGAGTGGACATTCGTTTTATCTTTAAATAATGGTTGCGATTTTATAGAAGCTTTTTTCGCTCGTTTGCAAAATTCCCATTTTGTTGGTTATCTAGTTCCGTACCGCCACTCTTCAATTACATACAATTGCTTCGGAAAAATTCCTTTTCCAACTAAAAATCATCATTTTTCTCGAAAATTCACTATTCCAATTCAGAATTATATTTCATTAACTTCATTTTAAATCCAGGTATATCTCAGAATTATAATTACATATTTTGGAAAATTCCCTGAACCAACATAAAATTATCATTCTTTTTAAAAATTCCCTGTTCAAAGTGCGGACTATATAAATTATTTTACAAAATTCCGTTTTCAAATTTAGAATTACAGATACTATCTCTTCCAAACTCCTCTTTTCCAAATCATTACTGTTTTTGTATTTTTATTTTAAAACGTAAATCTTTCCCTCCTTAATTTAAAAATATATATTTACAATTTTATGTAAATAATAATTTACGAGTTTGCGTGTACAACGTATTTCAAAAATTCAAAGATTTTAACATATGTATAAAAAATGCAAATAACATCACTTATATTATCGTAATTATCAACAATAAAGTCATTTTCATTGTTCGTTTCGTGATTAAGCAAAATTCCTGGTCTTTTCTAGGTTTCCCGGTCTGGTAGACACCCTGATTTTTCAATAATATAATTTTATCATTTAGTTTACTTCAAAATGACTATATTGGTCGAAACTTCAAAGTGACGAACACGTACTTAAATGTGGCATGGAACGAGAAAACCGACCTTACAGCACCAAAAATCGAGCGTGAGGACTTTAATGATTGTAAATAGCGAAAGCAGGCCCTCGATCGAATGAGCCTATTCTCAAATATGTGCGATCAAAAGAGAACGAAATATAACGCGTTTTATATGACGTTTATTTAACACTCGTAGGGGCCCGTCTCATGAAAACACGATTTTCTCGAAGAGCCACAAATAATTACAACTTCCAGAGTCAAGAATTCATTTTCAACTCTCTTATCCTCAAAAATACGAGTTTAAACATGAAATAAGCCACAACTTGTTTTAAAGTAATTTCTTATATACTGAAATAGATTTCTCACCAGTAAATATTGCAGCAATCCAGGCAATTGAGGAATCTTGAGATAATTTCCGCCTGTTAAATCACAGCCTTGTTGCAACAATGTTAACTCGTGATCCAAACTGCAGACGTCTAATATAACTCCCTGAAAAAAAGAAGATAAAATTAAAAATCAACCAGTGTTAAATTTTTTAAATTTATGAATAAACTTTTGCTTTAAAGAATAGAAATCCTCTCTTAATAAATGTTACATACCATTTTCTGTGCAGTGAAGAATATATTCATGTAATTCATATACTGCGTTGCGGAATCATGACTCGCAGTAATCACTAGTACTCGTGAATTTAGTTTCTCTCCGGCAATTTTCTCTCTCTCCAACCTGGAGATATAACAGAGAGCCATCGAGAGGGCTCCAGAGATTAAACTCTCAGAGCTTAAACGTCCATCCGGAGGCATATCGTTTATCATTTGCTGCAACCGCTGCCTTATGGTTCGTTCGACCAAAGTAAACAGTTCATACTGACCATCAATTTGTCGAACCTCTGATCGTTTTTCATCTGGATAGAGAAACTCTGCACCATTTCCATGGCAAGCCATAACCGCGAGATGATTGTTCGGAGTCTGCAAGAGATGAGCATTCGCAAACACAATAGCAGAATCTAGACACTGTGTTATTACTTGTTTCACACATCTTTGCACTGGATTTACATCAAGTACCAGGACCAGCAAATTCTTATCCACAGCTGTAAAAGAAAAAAAATAGGTTTATCATATTAATATCTTATTTAATTTATCACAATTTTGCATTTAACGCCGTCAAAATTGAATCATTCCGAAAATAAGTATTTAAGGGCATGTGACAGTCTGTCACGTGAACAATTATTACATCCTTTTTATCTTATATATTTTTAATATTCGGTGGCTTTATAATTAGAAAAATTAATATATTGTGCTAAAATGTTGGGAACACTCCTAATTAAAAATTAATAAAATTGCACTATTTAAACAAAATAAAAACTCAAATGGTCCAGACAGACGTGCCCTTATATATTTTGAATCATTTCCCAAAATTTTAGCACAATATATTCATTTTTCTAATCATAAAGCCGCCGAATATAATTAGATACAATAATGGGTCACGTCACAGCCTGTTACCTACCCTTAAACTTCTACATTTTTAAATCTTTGACTTATGTACAGTACCGGCGGAAATTATCTACACGCCTATTTTTTAACTATTGCTAAAGTACCTCAATTTGTATAATTTCAACAATAATTTTTTTTCTTCGTAATAACTACATACTACATACTTCCCTAGGGTCAAATTTGATGCAAAAAAGTCGCAAAATTTCAAATGATGATTGCACTTGCCACATGATTTATAAAAATTCAAAACAATATTTTAGTTAAAATTACTCAAATAGCTTAAAATATGATCAATAATAATTGTTGAAAACGTTTGTAAGTATTTACACATTTCTAAAAATTGGCAACATGTTTTACCATAGTGCAGAATCTAGAGGAAAATTTCTAAAAATGTTATAACTTACAAAAATCCTATGAAGACTCACCTTACAAATGAGCAAAAGAACTTAAAAAATGTTAATTATTTCCAGAGTTATTCCAATTTTTCTGACACATCCAAATTGTATGTTTTTTTTCAATGTCTTTTTATAAAATTGACATTTTGCCTTCAACTTGGGCTTATTAGACGCCAAATTTTATTACCCTTCGCGCTATTAAAAGAAAAAAATTAATTTTAATATTATAAAAATTAAGGCACTTTAGCAACATCTCAAAAACAGGCGTGTAGGTAATTTCCGCCGGCAGAGTATATATACCAAGAAAAACAATTGAAAATATAAACTTAAATTTTTTTAATTCAAACTTGAACTGAAGCCGTTTGTTAAAAACGGGCCTGACCACTAACACGTCGATTTCGAAGGTTTTTTTTTCATTTAAAAGTGACAAAAAACCTTTCATAGCGAGGAAAAGGGATTTAACTGATTTTCCTGCTAAGATCCCTTCTCCATGATGTATAATTGTCTTTTAGGGAAATTAGAAATGGTTTCCTGGTTGTCTGTGCTACTTAATTATTTCCCTGTAAATTATTTTTACTTACGATTCATGTTCTAAGAACTATATAGAAAAAATAGAATAATACACCACTCTTTTTACTAAATTTAACCTCTTTTCGTGGTGACGCTTATCAAAAGTAAGTAATAGTCATGATTTGACTTGTTTTCCTTTTATTGAAGCGATATTTTCTGGATTAGATGTATTTTTTAGTTTTAGTTTAATTTACCAAGTTTTTAATTTAAGTCAGATTTTAACCTCTGATACCAGCGGAAAATTTAAAATTGGTTTGGATCCGTTTTTGAACATTTTTTCAATTTTAAGATTAGTTGGAT
This sequence comes from Andricus grossulariae, assembly GCA_011634705.1. Classification (NCBI taxonomy): domain Eukaryota; kingdom Metazoa; phylum Arthropoda; class Insecta; order Hymenoptera; family Cynipidae; genus Andricus; species Andricus grossulariae. The sequence continues at coordinate 18,411 of JAABKJ010001150.1, read as the reverse complement.
ACTATTAAGGTATACGTTTCAGTAATCGTGATCTTAGTCCCAGGAATCGTGGTGCTAATTTTCTGGCTGTTTATTTCATTCGAATGCATTAAAATTGCATTTGACACTGTAAAATGCTAAAAATAAATGGATTTTATCATTAACTGTTACTTTTGACAAATTTGTTAAAATATTTTTAACAATATATTCAAATTATAACCAAGTTTCACGATTACTGGGACATTTGCATGTAAATGTTTCAGTAATCGCGACGACAATTTTCTTGCTTTTTATTTAAATCGAATGCATTCAAATTCCTTTTGCTACTGTAAAATTATTCCAATTTGAACAATTCAGACTTATGCGTTCAACATTAAACAATGTTGACGCAAAAAATAAATGATTTTTATCATTAAATGTTACTTTTAACCAATTTTTAAATATATTTTTAACAATAAATTCAAATTATAACCAAGTTTCACAATTATTGGAGCTGTCACGATTTTTGAAACATTTAAGATAAATGTTCCAATAATCGTGACGCTAATTTTCTTGCTTTTTATTTCATTCGAATGCATTAAAATTCCATGTGCTACTGTAAAACGCTTAAAATAAATGGATTTTATCATTAAATCTTACTTTTAACAAATTTTTAAATTTATTTTTTAACAATATATTCAATTTATAACCAAGTCTCACGATTATTAGAACTGTCAGTGAAAATTTTCTTAATTTTTATTTTATTCGAATGCATTAAAATTCCATTTGAAATTTTAAAAATATTCAAAATTTAACATTTCAAACTTATGCGTTCAAAATTAATCAATTTTAACGCTCAATTCTTAAAACTATGCAAATTAAAGTTAGAATCGCAGGACTTTAAAGAATTTTCAAACACAACTCATTAAAAATTGCACAATTTCCTGTGATATGAAATCACATTTATTTAAATATACCCATAGTGGATACCGTAAATAGGGTTTTCTACTCAAAATCTTTGAACATTCCGCTACAAAAATTACTTCCTTTTAATTTCCCAATTTGCTCAGTCTCAAAAATGTCTGCAGGAAAATGACACAAAAAGTGTTCAAGAATGGAAAGAATCTTTTTGATTACGTTATAATACAGACTTATTTGAATTTAAATTAAATATTTCTATCCTAAACACAATAATCGTGGAAATGTAAAATTATTAAATTAACACATTATTGCGGGCTAAGAGAGTTAGGTTATGTTTACCGGAAAGATTGAAAACGTTGCACACTTTTAAAACACACGTTAGATTTCAAACAAAAAACCTACCTCCATCCATGTTAACTCTACTTCACTGACACTTTTCACCTCAAAAATTCCATAAAGCTTATCGAAAATTGGACGGGATTTAAACGTAAATAAGCTCTGTCTGTATCGTCTGTATCCTAACCCTGCGGAAACGAAAACGAAACAATCAGCAACCATCAGATGTCACTGGTGTCTCGTCAACAAACAACGCGAAATTCCGAAATTCAAAACAGCAACTAAATAACTTGAAAAAAACATTAAAAAATGAAATTTCTGAATAAGCAATAAGCAATGAAGTTTTGGACGTCTGTCGCGATTATTTTAATTATTTACATGATTTACAAAGAACACCAGAGAAGCAAATTCAACGGTTCATAACCTCGAAAAAAAAAACCCAAGCCTTCAAGGAATTTGATCAAAAAAAGGCGCGATGCGTGTCAGGTCGGTCGGTCAGGTCAGATCGTGATCGTTGTGTGCTGTTGTGTGTTTCTAAAGTGATTCTTTTCCTATTTTATTCTCATTATATACCCCAATTATTTATTGTGTTCTGCACTTTCTTGTTTATCTCATCGGTTCGATTTTCGACAAGGACTCCTGGAGGTGAAGACGGATTCGAGAATTGGTAAGAGAGTTTCCTTTAATATGAACCATTTCCAAAATACTTGACTCACAATTTGGTTATTATAATATTATTTCTACGACGCGTTGCTCGAAAATTACTATTATTATCATCTTTATTATCTATCCCACATTTTTATTCTAACCTAACCAATTTTCGTGATCTTACGAATCATCTCAGTATATATATTTTTTCTTAACAGGTCTCTGGTCACGTCAAGTCACTGATATTTAAAGTTCCTAATTTTTCATTATGTCCCTCACAAATAAGAGCGAAGAAATTAAAAGTGAGAAAGTTGAAGACAAGTCTTCGACTCCCGAACCAATGGACGACGAAACCGATGCACTTTACAATGAGGTTTGCACGAATACCGTAGGAGTGACAAAAAAAGAAATCAAAAAGGATACTGCCACAGAGGAGCCGAGACATTTCCAAGAAGATGGCAAAAGAAAATTGGACGAAGCCTACGACCTTTGTTCTAACATAAAGACTGAAAACAAAACAAATGCAACAACAGAAGAAAATGTAGCGATTAACGGAAAGTGGTACGATGATGACGATTACCAGTCTATGCCGAAAAAAATACGAGAAAGTTACAACAATGCTCAAAGCGAGCAGGAACAAAGGCCGAGGAAAACCAGCGCATCGAGTAGTAGCACAGCTTCATCAGGAAATCATAATCAAAATCCAAGAAGACCCATCGAGTACGAAACTAAACCTGACTTGCTCGCACGCAGACAAAAAGACATCGATTATGGCAAGAATACTATAGGCTACGATAGATACATTCAACAAATTCCTAAGTAAGCAAAACAAGTTTCAACTTCTCTAAACCTTACTTCTTGCACATTTCTCAATTTTATGCAAATTTTAACTTTAGAAACGATTGTATTATTCAAAGCAACTAGTTACAGTTACGTTATCTATCGAAAAAAGGTAACTAGTTACAGTTACTAGATAAAGTCACTTCAAGTTACCTAAAAACTTACTTTTTTCATTTTCTTAATTTTATAATTTAAAAATCCAAATAACTAAGATAATAATTAAACCTAAATTAAAAAGAAATAGGCATTAGTTAAAGTAAATAAAAAATAGACAATATATTTTGGCAAGTGAACAACAATGTATGTTTAGACTAAAATTCAAATTAATAGACATGTCACTCAGAATATCCTACGGTATCAGTTTCTGAGAGGGTTTTGTTTTGCTGCATTGTTCGGCAGGATCACCAGAATTGTTTTCTTGACTTTATTTTTATCAGCAATTAAAAATGATTTTTATTATTGAATTTCAAGGTAAAATTACGACATGTATTTAATTTTAGCAAATCTATTCCCCCGTTGCACGGTACTATGCAAGTCATAACTTTTGACTGATAAAACAGTTAAAAAATACCAAAATGTCTCAAATTTTGGACAAAGCACATTTTTGTATCATTCACTTTGAAACGCCTTAAATTCCGAACATTTTATGTAAAAATATTACATTTTCAACAAATAGAATGACTTTTTAACAAACTAGTTAGATTTTCAAAAAAAAAAGATAAATTTTCGACAGATGAATTGAATTTCCAACCTAGAAAGATTTTTCAGTCACATTTTTTAACCAAATCGTTGTATTTGTAACAAAAAAATATGCTTTTTTCACCGGTACAAATTCATTTTTAAACCAAAAAGAACACTTTTGAATAAAAGAGTTACATTTTCAAGACAAGAAGATGAATTTTCAACAAAAAAGTTACTTTTCGACCAAATAGTTGGACTTGCTACCAAAGTAGTTAAATTTTTAACCAAATACATTAATTTTCAACCAATTAGTTGAATTTTCATACCGCAAATATTAATTTTTTACAGAAAAGTTAATTTTCAACCAACTGGTTGATTTTTCCAAACTATTTTAAACCAAAAAAAAACGAATTTTCAACAAAATAGTTAAATTTTCTCCCCCCCCCCCTCCCCCCTCCCATAAGGAATGCGAAACAAAATAATTAAATTTTAAACTAAAATGATGAATGTTCAACCAAACAACTGAATTTTTTAAACAGTAGTTCAAATTTCAACCAAGTATTTAAATTTTCATCCAGGAAAGACAAATTTTCAACAAAACAGCTGAACCCCATACACAATTTTGTTTCCAAAAAAATTAATTTTTACAACAAAAACAATACTTTATAACAAAAGAGTTCAATTTTCAACAAAAATGTTCGTTATTTCTCAACGAAAAATGTAATAGTTAATATTATTTCAGCCAAAAAAGACGAATATTCAACAAAATAGCTGAATCCTCAACCAAATCAGATTAATTTTCTACCAAAACAGTTGAATTTTCAAGTAAAAAAAAAGAAGAGATTTTGTTACCAAGAGATAAGTTTGGAAACAAACCAGTCGAATTTTGAACCAATAAAGCAAAACATTTCCACTAAATAGTAGAATCTTCAAGCCAAAAAGATGATTTTTCTACAAAACAGTTGCATTTTCAAACCGAAAATATGAATTTTCAACAATAAAGTTGCTTTTCAAATAAGTAGTTGAAATTTCTACCGAAATAGTACATGAATTTCCAACCAAGTAGTTGCATTTTCAATCAAAATAGATGAATTCTCAACAAAAAATGTAATAGTTGATATTATTTCAACCAAAAAAGACTGGTTTTCAACAAAATAGCTGAATCCTCAACCAAAAGAGATTAATTTTCTACCGATAAGTGACCCATAAACCATTCTTAATAGGACATATACAAAAAATACAATGAAAGTTACAAGTAATGTAACATTTCAATAACTTAGTTACTTGTAACAAGTTGCTACCCAACTCTGTTTCAAAGTCACTGTGGAATCAAACAATGAAAGATTCAGAATCACGAAAATTAGATTCAGAGTTACAAGATTTCGGAGATCCCAAGATTCAGCGATTCAAAAACAATTGGAAACATTTTCAAATCTCGACGGAAATCTTAAAAATCTTCGAATCATTCTAAAAAATATTTAGAAGGTTAGACTTAGACGTTTAAAGGGTTAAAAAGATTAAAAATTAATTTAAAGTTTGAAAAGGTTTCAAAAAATTTAAAACAAAATGTAGATTTTTGAAGATTTTAAAAACAAAATTCGAAGCGTTTGAAGAAATTTGAAAGGTGCCACGAAAATAAAAAAGATTCCTGTAAAAATTTTTAATAATTTTTCATTACAAAAAATTAGATTCAAGAAATGTCTAAAAATGTCGACGAAATTTGCAAGTTTTTTGGGCATATTTTTTAATTTTAAAAGATTTTTCTAAATTTTAGGAACAATTTGTGTTAGTTTATAAGATGTTAAAAAATTTCATCTTTATGGTTAAAAATACGATTTCCACTCTTTTTATTTAAAATTCAAATCTCTTATAGTTTATCGTTAAAAATTCAATTGCTTGATTAAGAGTTGAATTACTTTGTTAAAAATTAATTTTTTTGCTTGTTTGTATATTAATCACTTTTGTTTAAAATGCATCTCTTTGTTTAGAAATGTAACTATTTCGGTGAAAATGCTTCTGTTATGGTATACAATGAATCTTTTTGGTAGAAAATTCATCTCTGGCTAAAAATTCAACTATTTACTTTAAAAGTAACTATTTTGTTAAAAATTCATATGTACGTGTTAAAATGTTAACGATTTCTTTGAAAATTCTTCTCTTGGTAAAAAGATTCATCTTTTTTGGTTAAAAATACAGTTGGTCGACATTTAATTTTTCCTGGTTGACAATTCAACTATTTTGTTGAAAATTCGTCTTTTCTGGATGAGTTCCACGCTTTTTTATTTAAAATTCAAATCTCTTTTAGTTTGTGGTTGGAAATACAATTACTTGGTTAAAAGTTGAATAACTTTGGTAAAGATTCATTTTTTATTTGAATTTTCAACATTTTAGTTTTAAATTCATCTCTTTGTTTAGAAATGTAACTATTTCGGTGAAAATTCTTCTCTTATGGTAGCAAATTATTCTTCTTGATAGAAAATTCATCTATTTGGTTGAAAATTTATATTTCTGGGTTAAAATTTTAACAATTTCTGAGGGAATTCGTCTCTTGGTAAAAATTCATGTTTTTTGGTTAAAAATACAATTGGTTGAAAATTAATCTTTTTTGGTTGACGATTAAACTATTTTGTTCAAAATTCATCGTTTTTGGATGAGTTCAACTATTATTGATTTGAACTTTGAATCTTTTCCAGTTGAAATATCAATTATGCATTACACTTTTTGTTGAAATTTTAATTATGTGGTTGAAAACGAACTTTTTTTTAAATTTTAATTGGACATATCTGAAATCTTCAAAAATCTTTTTGAATTTTCTGAAGAATTTATACTTGATATTTTAACCAAAAGAGATTCAAATTTAAAATCAAAAACAGTTGAACTTATCCAAAAAAAAGTTAAATTTTCTACAAAATAGTTGAGTCATCAACCAAAAAAGATTACTTTTCCAACAGTTGTATTTTTAACGAAATAAGATGAATTTTGTAACAAAATATATGAGAAATCTTATGAAATCCATCATGAGAGATCTGGAATCTTAAGTCGATAATTCGTATTTTTAAAGATTTTGGGATCGCAGGATTTAAATGATGTCAGAAGTGAATAACTCCTCGGATTAATGGATTAAAAACTTGAAACAGTTTTCAACCAAATCTAAAAAATGTTTACTTTGAAGTGTAAAAAATAAGCAATTCCAAATCTTAAATACGAAAAATTGAATAGCTTAAAATGTTAAGCGTTTAAGAGTTCACCATTTAACAATTAAGCATTCTACATTACGCAGTACTTCTAACTTTGAGACACTCCTAATATTCCTTAGGCCAAATTCATTTCAATTGGGGTAGGTTTCCGTAAGAAATATGTTGTTTTTCAAAGAATTTTAGACAAGACTGGTGACGTTTATCAAGAATTTATCGAATTTTTTTAAGTGTTGCAGCGTCAAAACTAATATACATATTTGAGTTTGTTTAATTCTGATAAATCTTTCCATTCTGTTTTGAAAACTACCAGAAAATTTCTCAAAAACCCCAGCGTTTTTGTCTCTTTTTTTCAAATTTATTACTAATATGGTGAATGTATCCAATAAGAGTTCATATTGCATCCGCGTCTTAAAGGGGATAAAGAATTTTTTTCTTTTGAAAAATGAAAACTTACCAATTTTGCAAAATTTTGCAGAATAAATTAAATTTTCAGCTGTCATAAATAATCAATGAGGGTGTAAATCAACAGAAAACACAGTTTTCCTACAAATACTAATGTAATTAATGAATTGATAATTTCTTCCGAAGATTTACAACACTTTCGCAAGAAAAAAACTCAGGAATGAAAGAATGTTCTAGCTATTGTGGGAATTCAGAAGTACCACGTATGAAAGCTTGAAATAGGAGAAAAATTACAAAAAAACGAACAGCTAACCATGACTGACAAGGTATTAGCGTCGAAGAATAATGCAAAATAGCAATTATACTATTTTATTATTTTTATTAATTTTTTTTTAATTAATATTATTTTATTTTAATTTGTTATTATATAATAATAACGCAAGCCAGAAAAAAGTACAAAAGGACTTGTTTGTAAAACTTTTTGGAATAATTTTGTTTTTTCAACTTTTTTCATTACTTGTCTTGTTTTTGCAAAACTTCTACATTTTCATTTTTCAAAAAAAAAAAAAAAAAATCTTCCTCCTCTCCAAGACGCAGGCACAAGATAAACTCTTCTGGGACATATTTGCCATATTATTTACCAACTTTAAAACAAATTAAGGGAAAAAACGCTGGTGTTTCTGAGAAAATTAAGTTGGATTATACGACATTGTTGACATTTAAGATAAAACTTTCAAAATTGTACCATTATTTTTTGAGACTTATTGGTTGAACACTTTAAAGTCGATAACGTCCAAAATCGAATAAATTCAAATTCGAGTATTAAAAAGTGCCAAAATTCATATTTTAATCATACTGTTTCAAAACAAAATTTCCAAATGAAAGCCTTAATTCACTATGTATGTAAATAGTTCAAGTTAGAAATCTCTCTCAATTAATAAGAATTCAAGTAGAAAAGATAAGAATTTCGAAAAAGATTGAGTTGAAATTAAATGGAACAGAAAATTGATGTTTCGAATTTGCCAGAATTGCAGGTAACTCAAGCTCAAAATGTATGTGAACTATAAACTTGTCTCAATTGAAAATATTGCAATGATGAGTTTAAAATTTTAGAAAGAAAGATTTAAGATTTGGATCAATCGTTTCCTTGAAGAATAATTAAAATATGGGTGCCTGTAAAATTGTAGGCTAAGTTATTTTTAAATAATTCAAAATATGTAGAAATTCCTGGGATTTAAGAACACTTCAAAGTTAAATTGATGGTTTTTTGAACAAATTTATTACTTTTATTGGAGTTAGTAAAGTAAGAATTGATTTTCAACCATTTTCTTTATCTTTGCAGATATTACAAATCAGTGTTTATTTTATATACTTCATTAGTTTATTTATATTTATTTTATTTATTTCAGGAATGAATTTTCCAAGATGTTCTTTATCTTTGCAAATATTGTGCCACTATTTTTCAAACACCTATAAATTGGACTTTGTATACAAGAAAATGTTAACATTGAGCGAAATTGAAGAAACGTTAAAAATATTAAAAATTAAGTAATTTCAATCATTCTCTGCATGTTTGTCTAATTACGAATTTTATTACAGAGACAAACGCACTAAGGATCATCCCAGAACTCCTCCGATGCACCTAAAATACACAAGGAGAGGTTGGGACGGTATGGTGAAATTATGGCGAAAACAGCTCCACATCTGGGACCCACCCAAAGAAAATTCCGATGATGACGAATTTTTTAAGGATGATGAGTCAGGCGATGAAAACGGCGCTTGTAGTCCGTGATACAAGTTTACCTTCCGTATTTTAGACCTAGTTTTCTCAATAAAGTAAATTATGATTGGAAATGTTTAAACGCTGAAAAAAATGCAATTGAACGCAATTGAAGAATGTGGAAACTTTTAGTGTACCAAATGTGTAATCTTCGTTCTAATTATAAGTATGTTTAAGAATTATACGAATTTTTCTAAAGCGGATTCAATACATTTTCATACGTTTATGAAATAGATGTTAATTCGTAAATTCGCAATACCTTGCCTTCTCCCCTAATTTCTTTCCTTAACAGTAAGTTTTCTCTAAGTATAAAATCAAGTCGAATTATCTTAGTATCATTATTTTAAGAATACTTTATTGCAAACTAGACTATATCTAACACATTCGCACACAGCATTACTAAAATCACAATAGAATAATCTCACGAATTAATTTAATCGCAGTTCGTCATCTGTACTAACGCAGAAAAGGTTACGTCGAGTTCATCTTCTCCAAAATTTCCACAATTGTGTCTAATTTTTTATTAGTCTTTTCCTCCATTTGATCTATTCTCTCCATTACTTTTTTTTCCATATCTATAAATTTTCTATCTATGTAATTTCTAATATCAGGAACACTGTTTTGGGAAGGATCAGTAATACGTTCCGAAGTCTTCGATTCGGATTTTTGTTTCTCCTTTTCATTCCTAACAACTCTTTGTCTATGAGTCATTAATCCCATTCCAATGAATTTCGCAAGGGACATGTCGACTTCATCATTTGTTGGATTCGAGTCTCGTAAATTGATCGAATTCAAGACTTTATTTGCAATCTCGATGCTCTTGGACTTTGATTTATTCATACTTTCAAGAAAGTCATTAACTATTTGTGGGTTGAACATCTTTGACTCCTCTTTCGCTGCTGGATCTGTTAATATGAGTCTTATTCCATACAACCACACTAGGGAAGTCTTATTTTTTGCCTTTGTAAACTGAAATATAAAAGTAGGTATATATATACATATTATATTTCGTTGAAAGCCTTTCAGAGTCTTTTAAGTAGTCAAGAGGATTTCAGGACTCGGACTCACTTCAGGGATAAAAAATAGTGTTAATAGTAGCATTAATTTACTTCTTTATAGTATTAAATTAATGTTTGACACGTTACCAGTCAAAAGTAACGCGTTACCTTGGCTTTACTTTTTTTTTTTATAAAATTTTTAGTACGTCATTTCAAATTCCCAAAAACTTCAGAATTATATTCCAATTTATTTAATTTATTAATGAATTTTACATCTGTAAGCTGTTTTTATTTTACATACTTATTAATTGAAAATCCATTTTTTTATCACAAATTTTTTTTAAATTCTATAGTTTTTGACCTAATTCAGATATTCGAATTTATTTTACGGATTCTGGTGAGTTTTACTGATAGGATGCCTTCCTTATATTAGATGAACTTTTTTTAACATTGCAAGAAATAAAAAAAGTGGGGTTTTGCAGCAAATCTTCGGTATTTCTTTTTCTTGAATTTTGAGAACATGAAAAGATTTTCTCAAAAGCCCACCTTTTTTATTTTCTGCAATATTTTTGACAAGTTAGTGCTTAAGGAAGGCATCTTGTCAAATTTATGAGGGCTAAACTATTTTTTTAGCCAGGACCATTTTTTTCAAAACTTACAGGACGTCTTCCTTACAGAAGGCCAAATTAAAAAAAAATGGCAAAAATTTAAGCATAGATTTTTTTACGAAAATCTACTTTTTATATGTTAAAAACAAATCGTCGACACGTTCATTAATTTTGAACGTTTTCAAAATTTTCCGACGGATTATAAAAGAGGACGGTAAATTTTACAATAATCGGAAAAAAAAGATTCTGCAATTTGAAGTGTAGAACCTGCCTGATTTTAAATGGATTCGATCCATATAAAAATCCCAATTGTGGGATTTTTATAATTTATTGTAAAAAGTAAAAAATTGCAGAGAACTTTTTGAGCACTTTTTTGACCGCGAATGAACAGAATAAATACGAAAAATCATTTGTTTCACTTTACGTAGGTTTGGAAAATATTTCATTACTTTCTTACATTTTTTTGGATTTGCAAGTACTACCTAAGCTTCGTAAACATACTTTTTTTATTTTAATTTAAAAAAAGAAGTGAAAAAGAAATTAGAATGAGACATATGCAAATAATAAAAATTTGTAAACAAAAAGTTCAGTATTTGAATGTAAAAATGTCTATCCTAATGGAAAGCAGAAGATATTCACAGATTTTAAAATATTTTGAGTTATTTTCTTCTTGTCCAAAAGAACGTTTCCACACTATTAGATTTTTTTAGTAAGAGATTTGCTTTTTCTTCACTCCACGCCAATTGTTATTGTTTAAAATAAGTATTGCCTTACCGTTACTAAAAAGATCTAACGTTCCGAGTAACGCGTTACTGTCCTACATTGCATTAAATCCTATGAATATGCAATTTACATTTGCACAAAAAAAATTAAATATGAAGTTAAGGCATACGCTTCAAACTGAAAAATTATTAGATCCAGTACATTTTTTTAAGTTACAAGGTTTACAAAAATTGAACAAAACTAAATTGTAAAAAAACGCCATAAAATTACATTTATAATTTAGCATTCTATGGAAGTATTTTTAATTTCTGAAAGATTTTATTGTTTAATTTCTATTTTATTCTTTTCGATTTAAATTCTTATTGACTGGAAAGGATTTTTAATTTAAACTATTAACAAAACAGAAAACTTCAAAACTGGTAATTTTCTTTATCAATAAAATATGAATGCTTTTATTTATCACTGTTTATATACTTGTACCATTCACATTCAAATATTTTAAAATTCGTAACATATTTATTTTAAAAGTTTTCAATTCTAAGCTTTTTAGATGTTGAACGCTTCAAATTTGATATTCTTTACTATTGAATCCGAATTAATCAAATTGCTGATTTTAACACACTTTTCATTTGATATACAATTTTGTTAAAGATATTCACTTTAAAATATATCGATAATAAAGGCTTTCATTTAGAAATTATACAAATTGAAAACAGTTTTCAACTTTAAAATTTCGGCTACTAATAAGTGTTACAAATTAAAATGGTGCAATTTTGAAAGATTTGTCTTGAAAAAGTCGAAAATATTTTTAAAATAATAATAATATTTTTTAAATAAAAGAAAGTGAAGAATTAGTGGCATATTTTTCAAAATAGTGGTATCGCTATAAAAAGTGTCAATAGTGGTGTGAGTCCGAGCTCAGGGATTTAAAAAAAATTACCTTAATACTAGCTTCCGAAGTAGGAGGATCGAGATTTACTGTTCCCATGTAAACTGAATTATTTTGAAACTCATCAACAAATTCTGCGAAAACCGTTGAAGCATATTCTCCATATTGCTTAAAAAACTCCAGAACAGATGCTTCCGAAACTATAGCTATATTGCTTATTTTCTGTCCATTTGTTATTTTAATATCTACGACACAGGGCTCGTAGTCCAATTCTTTGGAATTCCGAAGTTCAATGCACGTGTCTAATGAAACTATTTCTTCTAGGCTTGGCCTGTAAAATAAATCAAGTAAATTAAAATTATATTGATTAAATCATTCGGATTAAAATATTATGCCATGAAATGAAGTCAAATTAAAGCACTAGATATTCAAATTATTTTTATCGATACTTTTTTCATTTACTAAAACAAATAATTCCAAATTTACAAATATTTTTCCAAGCGTATCGCCAAATCATGGCCAAATTGTGTGTCTCGCGACGCACGTATCTCAAAAGTAAAACATGGCTAGCCTCGATTAAGTTCAACCCTAAAGTGCTTGCACATCCAATTTCTCTTTATTATGTGTTCCGTGGATGCCCCTCGGTTATTTTAAGCCAAGAAAGAAGAAATCGTACTTGGCGTTTTTGAATAAAAAAAAACGATTTTTTTATTTTTGATTACTAAAAATCTCATTTTTCTCGAAAACTACGCAAAATATGTATAGCAGTTAATAGTTCAAAATCGTCCCCCTTACTAAAATATATAAAAATATACTCTTACTAGATTTGTATTTTATGTATTTTAACCAATTTTTCCCAAAAAATAGAAAAAAACTACCAAAATAGCATTTAGTTTAGTTAAGCATACTTCAACATTTTATTTAAAAAATGTTTGTTTCTACTTCAGTAACAATGTTAATGTAAATGCTATTTAAGTCTATTTTTTTAAGCAAACTAGATAAAAATACAGTAGTGGTATACTTTTATAGATTTCAGGAAAAAGAACAATTTATAATTATGAATTACTATTTATATTTGGCATTGTTTTCGAGAAAAATGAGATTTTCAATCGTTAAAAATGAGGTTTTTTCAATTTCAGAAATACAAATTAATTTTTCTTTACTTTGAACCTCAGGAACCTTAATATTCTCATCGAAGATGTTCTTGACATTGTTATTGAACTAAAAACAAACATTTAAACAAACAAAATGTTGAAGCTCGTTAAAATACAAATCTAGTAAGAGTATATTTTAATATATTTCAGAAAGGGAAACAATTTTGAACTATGAACTGCTATGCATATTTTGTGTCGTTTTTGTGAAAAAATGAGGTTTTTAATCATTAAAAGTGACAAAATAGTTTTTCTCAAAAACACGAACTGCTTTTTTTTCTTTCTTGGCTTAAAATAACCGAGGGGCATCCCTAAAATACGTAAAAAAGATAAAGTGGATATACAAGCACTTTTAGGTTGAACTTAGTCAAGGATATCCGTGAATTTGATTTTTGCAATCGAAACTACATCTAAATTAGGTATATCAAAAAACATTATTTTACAAATTAAGTTAGATATAGTGTTATAAAAGGGAAATAAAATTGCTATACTAGAGTTCTGATATTTTGCATACCTCATAGTTTATACATTTAAAGTACGCTTCACATAAGAGTACCCAAAACATATTATTCAAACCCATACTGCAAAATTTGTTCAATTCATTTTTAAGAAAAAAAAACAAAAATTTCCCTATTGTTGATATTACTAATCAGACACGAAACATTTAAAAATTAATGAATCAATCATATACCTGTTCGAAGTTTTTGAAAAAGGAGCAATGGAAATAGTATCAATGAACTGCTTTGCATTATTAATCTGCCAATTTGATGATACTTCGCAGATTTCATTCACTTTTTTTGGGAGATTATTCTCTGAAGATTCACAGGAGTTTTTACTGTCAAGACGGTCACTTGTCACTTCCATTATCATTAATATTGGTTAATAAACAATCTCGAAAAATTACCTAATTAACTATGAACTCGTCATAGAAAAAAATATTGCACTTTTATTCCCGAATATCTTCACAGATAACATATTTTGTTGCAAAGCGAATGATCTGACATTTCGAACAGAGTATTTTTTTAGGTTAGGTTACCCAACCAACATGTGCTTCACGCAGTGCTGTCAGTGCTCTCATTGGTTAATGTCGTTTCTCATTTGAATTTCCACCAATTGTCTCAAGGTCGCGATCGTCACCTTGGATGATTATTGGCCAGTTGCACCATTTTCTAAAATGGCGTTTAGCTGCGAAAAAGAAAGCGGGAAGTGTAAAAAGAGCTCTGCGTTTCAAACAGTGATAAGTAGTTTCGAGAGTGTTTTTGATACATGAAATTCAACAAAATATGAACCATGAAGTAGGAAAATGCTTATAGAAAAACAAGTTTCACAATTTGCTTGTTGCTCTTTATCGAAAAGGGCGAATTTAAAAATATTTTCAAGTCCTTTTCCGAGTAGAGGGGATCAGAGTCAAATTATCGACCGAGGCGCTTCACTTGATTTTCGGGAGCCTGTCTTACGTGACATAACTTGCTTTTATTCTACTAAAGAAATGTCGAAGTACAGAATTGTGATGGTTCGCCATGGTGAAAGTGAATGGAATCAGTTAAACTTATTTTGCGGATGGTATGATGCCGGTTTATCCGAAAAAGGTAAGTTCAGATGTATATTTTATACAAAATCACCTGATCGCGTTGGATTTCCTCTTTCAAGGTCAAAAGGTCGTGTGATAGAAATTTGTATTATTATTTAGATTAGCCTCACATAAAAATCAAAATTTTCTTTGTCTAGGATCATTTTTCAGTTTTGCCAATAATCTGTCATTCGTAACCTATAAATCACAATATATTTTTGCAAAATTTTATCTACTTTTATTTTTTATTTTATTGAATAAAAATTCTACTTAATTCAATTATAAAAGAACTCGTTAGTTGTGATAAAGGGGTTTTCGACCAGTTTGAGTAAATAGTTAAGATATTATAGCTACAATACTCAGTCATTTTGTCTATTTTTTGTACCAGCAAATATTAAACATTTTTATTGTCGAAAAAAATATTGAAAGAAACGTTGGAATTAAAAATAATTTACTTTTGGTGGTGATGAGAGACTTGGAAAATTAAACCTGTTATACGTACTTCAAAGCGACTTCCTGTAATGAATAGGAAGTGTTAATTTTTTTCAAATTAAATGTCTGGTCTTTGATTATCAACAGGCAGGGGGGATAAAAAAATTGTCCAGAAAAGAATTAGATTAATTATTTTGTTGAAAATTGATTTTTTCAAATTGAAAATTCAACTGCTTGGGTAAATATTCAACTACTTGGGTAAAAATGTAACTACTTTGGTAAAAGTTTAACTACTTTGTTTAACAGTTTTGGGGGGGGGGTAAGGGTTAATTGCTTTGGTTGAAAATTTAACTACTTTCTTGAAAATTCGTTTTATTGTCGTTTAAAATTGATTTTTTAAACAATAAATGTAACTTTTCCATTTTGCGTTGAAAACTGAAGTTTTTGGTTGCAAATTCTTTTTTCTTTTTTTTTTTGTAGAAAACTAATCTTCATGGTTTAAAATATCTTCTTTTCTGATTAAAAATGAAACTGGTTTCGTTGAAAATTAACTTTTTGGTTGAAAATTCATATTTCCGAATTAAAAATTCAAGTTTTTTACAGAGAATTTGTCTTTTGGGCTTGAAAGTTTCACAATTTGGATAAATATTTGTATTCTTCCTTGACTGGAAAATCTTTTTGTTGAAAATTCATCTTCTTATGTAGTTGGAAAATGTATCATTTTAGTTAAAAACTCATCTCTTTGGATGAAAATTTGTTTTCTTTCGTTGAAAATTAATTTTTGTTGAGGAATTTAATTTTTCCGTTTTTGATTGAAAATTCAACTTTTTTAGTTGAAAATTCTCCTTTTTCGTATAAAGCTAATCTGCTTGGTTCAAAATATCATCTTTCCTGGTTAAAAATCAAACTTTTTAAATTGAAAATTAAATTTTTTGTTGAAAATTCATATTTTAAAGTTGAAAATTCAAGTGTTTTACACCAAATTCGTCTTTGGGCTCAAAAGTTTAAATATTTGGTTAAACATTTTTTTTCTTTCTTGACTGAAAAATCTTTACGTATAAAAAATTTATCTTATTATGTAGTTGGAAAATGTATCATTTTAGCTTAAAACTCATCTCTTTGGTTAAAAAATTGTTTTTTTTTCTTTAATTATTATTTTTTAATTAACATTTAATGTTTACATTTTTTGTTTGAAAACTTATCTTTTTTAGTTCAAAATTCAACTATTTGTTTGAAAATTCATCTTTTTGGTAGAAAATTGATCTTCTTGGTTAAAAATTCGTCTTTTTGATTTTAAAATTTATCTCTTTTGTTAGAAATTTCATATTTTTGGTCGAAATATTAACTATTAGATTTTTGTTGTGTATTCATCTTTCTAGGTTGAAAATTCAACTCTTTGGTCAAAAATTCAACTACTTTGTTGAAAATGTAATTATTTTGTTAGAAATTGAACTATAATTGAAAATCGAACTATTTTGTTATAAATTCAGTTTTACAGGTTGAAAATTAAACTGTCTTCTAAAAAATTTCTCTTTTCGTCTTTAGAGTTGAAATATTTGATTGTAAATGTAACTGTTTAGTTCAAAATACAATTATTTTGTTGAAAATTCCAGTATTATGTTAAAACTGCTTTTTTTGTTGAATATTCAACTGTCTTATAAAAATGAAATTGTTCGGTTGAAAGTGCAACTACTTTTCGTTGAAGTTTAATATTTTTTGTTTGAAAATCCAACCATTCGGTTGAGAATTCATCTTTGAAGGTTTAAAATTAAACTGTTTTGTTGAAAATTTAACTATTGTGTTAAAAAGTCATATTTTTTTATCGAAAATTGAACTGTTCTTTTGAAAATTCTTCCTTTTGGATAGAAAATTCACCTTTCACTGCAGGAAAGTTATCTTTTTTTTTTTTGAAATAAATAAATTTGAAATTGATTTATTCCATTCATGAAAAATTGTATGTTAAAAATGGTACAAGATTAAAATGCTGGTCTGAATATGAATGGCTAAGGTAAACAAAAAATTGCTCAGGAAAAAGTCGGGGGGGGGGGAGTTTTTCGGCCACCCTGAAATTAATTAAAATTTACTTTTTCCAATAGGAAAGAGTGAAGCTCTTGCAGCAGGAAAAGCATTGAAGGAAGCTGGATTTAAATTCGACTGCGCTCATACTTCAGTACTGACTCGTGCCCAGGTGACGCTGCAAAGTATCCTCAAGGAAATCGGCCAGGAGGGCATCCCAATTCATAAAACCTGGCGCCTGAACGAACGTCACTATGGTGGTTTAACTGGAATGAACAAGGCTGAAACTGCAGCGAAATATGGAGAAGAGCAAGTACAAATCTGGAGGAGATCTTTCGATACTCCACCACCACCGATGGAACCAGGTCACAAATATTATGACAACATTGTCAAGGATCCCAGATACGCCGACGGACCAAAACCCGAAGAATTTCCCATGTTCGAGTCTCTTAAGCTGACGATTGAGAGAACTTTGCCCTACTGGAATGATACTATTATTCCACAACTCAAAGAGGGAAAGCAGATCATCATCGCGGCTCACGGAAACAGCTTACGCGGAATCGTCAAGCACCTTGATCGTAAGAAATTATCTTGTTTTAACTGCGACATTCTTGGAAATTAAAAAATCAAGGATCTAACGATCAAATTTAAAAAGCACACTCTTTAATGTCTCCATTCAAATTTAAAAAAGCAAAATAAATAAAGAGGCGAGAAAGAGAAAGCAACCTCCAAATCCCCATCCTTTTTTCTCTCGTCTTTTTTTAGTTCATCATTCAGTTAGATCTCACGTGGAGAACCTGTTAAAAAATTTGTTTTTATTGGCATGGAAAGGGTGTTGAATAAACATCGAAAAGTTGGTAGATTTTTGTATATTTTTTTATTGTGATTTTAAAAAATAAATAAAAGGAAGAGAAAAAAATAAGGAAGGTGATTTAGAGGTTGCGTACTTTTTCTTTCTTCTTATTTCAATTTGAATGGAGATATTTAAGAATTTTTTGTCCAAATTTGATCGTTAGATTCTTGGCTTTTTAAATTTCCAATAATTTCGTACTGAATTTGAATGTTGGACGTTGAAGAGGAATTTAAATTTTGATGTATTCAGGGTGGCCACAATTTTTTCAATTTTTGTCTCTCGGCTTTCTCCCGGTTAATATTCGTGATTTTTCCCGGTTTAGAAAAAAACGTATACTCGATAAGCATCAGCAAACTTTTTTGCAAGAAATCTGTTGACTTTGAATCATATAAACAATTTAAAAATCCG
>JAABKJ010001149.1:0-31499 GCA_011634705.1 Andricus grossulariae | reverse complement strand
CATCAAATTACAGTTGTTAACGCTTTGACTTTTAATTTTAAAAGGTTTGTGCACAAATGTGTGGAAAATACAAAGACTGAGCGCGTAGCGCGAGGTAAATACATTATCGAGCGCGAAGCGCTAGAACCAACAGTCGCGTGCCCTAGGCGCGCTCAAACTTGCCAAACCCATTAAAGGTCAACTCGTTACCACCGGAAACTCACAAGTAAAGCAGATTTCGCTTTTACATACATTTTTCTAGCCTAACCGGAGCTCGTCTTAGGAATTTCGCACGATCACAATTTTTAAAATATTTTTATTAAGCAGCATGCAAATGAATAAAACGTAAGTACCAATTTCAAAGCTTACAAAATTATCTATAAAAAAAATAACTTACTTTTTCAAATCATTAGAAATTATTAAATCACAACTTCTAAAACACGTTGAATTTCATTCTCTAACGTACACAAATAATTTTTCCTTTTTTGTTTCTGTTAATTTACTTTCAGTGCAGAAAAAAATACTTCCAAAATAACTGGAATTCTGCTAAGCACGTATTCGGATACGTAAGTAATGACTATTATGTTTTCGTACATATTCTATTTTTTTCGCGCATTTATTCAATAAAATATGTTCTTCTGAAAAGTTTGCATGTTCCCGACAACTGATAAGGTTGCAAATCAAGTTTAATCATCAGGAAGTATTTTTTTATGTTATCCAATTTCTTAAAAATATAAGATTTTAGATACGATTTTCTCCTCTACTGACTGGCCTAAATGCTGGAAAACCAGCTCTGGACAAAAAGTCTATCCAAACCGTAACTTCTGCAGTCATCCCCCGCGTCGGCTCAACGCTGGCACTTTACGGATAGGATACATAACGATAAAAATGGACATTTGGCCAACCATTACTTCCCAAAGTTAACTCAAGCATCGTCTGCATGCTGGCGCAATGCGGGCATTATTCAAAATGTATGCAATGGCCAACCGACATCTCCCACAGTTATGTTCTGAAAAAATATGGATCTTATACAAAGTTAAAACTATGTGCGACCTTTATCTCTCGTAGTTATGCAAAATTTTGCCTTAATGTTAACACAAAACAGGCCAAGGTACAGGAGCAAGCAATAACCAACCCGTATCTCTTACACTTATGTCAAGCGTAGGCACAATACTTGGAAAAACAGGCCCAATACAAAATAATAAATACGATCTAGCCGCATCTCCCTCGGTTATATCAAGCATTGGTTTAAATACTGAAACAATGTGCGCCAGGTTACAGTTGGAAGAATTTTTTGATTTTTATTTTCTTTGACGGAATAGTAAAAAAATCTCAAGTAATACACACAAGAAAGGTCCACACTTCTCGGTAGTGTGGGGTTTACGATGATGATGATGACGATGTTGTTGTTCATCCATATTTTACCCACTAAAAAAATACCATTCTTTCTTCTTAGCAGAGATCCACCTGGAAACCGCTTTTGCATTACTTCCAGGAGTGCCATATTCTTCACTATATAAGGGCATGCTAGTTTTCTTGCTTTGTGCCTTCGATATCTTCGTTGGGCATGGTTGGGTCTCTCTTCTTTCAGAGCGATTGTTCTGCTGCGTCCATCTCGCTCTTCTTTTGCCGTATGATGGTTTCGGCGTACACAGATACCGCATTCCAGGTCTCCTCACTTCACAGCATCTTGGCGATCACACTCTCCAGTGTGAGGCGTCTTGCTTCTATTTCGAGCCTAACTCTGTGCTCGGACCAGTGTCCACAGTCGAAGATAGTGTGTTGTGCGTCGTCTCGATCAGCCTCGCAGTAAACACATTTCAGGCTCTGCACCTTTTTGATTTTATGGAGGTAGGCTCGAAAACAGCCATGCCCTGAAAGAAATTGAGTCAGGTCATAGTTTACCTTTCCATGATTGCGTCCAACCCACACGATTGGGCCGGGAATCAATTTTGCAGTTATTATTCTGGCCTCTGCCTTGGCCGCCTCTTTTTCTGTATCTGGTATTGTCTCAAATATGCGCTTTTTGCCAAAGCTTAAAGGTCAATCGGAATCATTCCCGCGACCACAAGGGCTGCCTGTATTTCTTCTTTTTTAATGCTTCAGTCCATATTTCGGTACCGCGTAGGAGGATATTTTGGGCTATCGACATCAGTAATTGGCGTTTGCATTTTCTTCGCCGGGTGACGTTGGCTATAAGCCTGTTCAGTACCGTCTTTACTGTTTCAGCGTTGTCAGACGCCTTTCTAACCTGCTCCCAGAAGGTTAGCTTGGTGTTCATTATTATCCAAATGTGCCTTAGAGCCCCCTTGATCTGAATTGTCTCCTAGTCCACTTGCATCTCTACTATGGTGAGAACCAACTTCCTGGTGACTAGCACCAACTCAGTCTTTTCTGTCGCTATACTTAGGCCATGGCTACCCATCCACCTGTTTACGAGGTGCGTAACCCAATCAAGTTTTTACTGAATTTGATCTGTGTTGCGAGCGGTTATTACTGCCATGATGTCATCGGCATAGCCCGACATCTGCGAATGTAGGATGTCATCGTACGAGATGTTGCAGAGGGCTGGTCCCAGGATAGATACCTGAGCGTCACCTGCCGTTAAGTCCTTTCTCCTGGTTCCACTTGTTGTCTCATATACAAGAACTCTGTCCTTCAGATAGGTTTCGATCATCCGTTGTAGATACTCTGGTACCTTTAACTTTTCAAGTACTTGGATCATGTCGATCCACCTCGAAGAGTTGAAGTCGTTTTTCACGTCCAGCGTTGCCAGGAGGACGACCTTCCTTTAGCAGCTCCTCCAGAAGTTTTCCCACAGTGTTTAGCATGCACAAGGGACAATATGCTCCCGGTGATTTTGAGTCATCCATGCCATTGCTGATGAGCACTAACCTTTGTGGCTTCCACTGCTAAGGGAAGATTCTTTTCTTTAGACAAGCGTTGTAGGTGTTAAACAGCACCTGCGGGCAGGTGCATGCCACCGCTTGTAACGCCTCTGCTGGAGTTCCGTCGAACCCAAGGGCCTTCTTTTTCTGCTGACCTCTCATTGCTGCGAGGAGTTCCTCCATAGTGAATAGCGGTCTCTACGGCGATGGCTCCCTCGCTGTCCTCTTGCCTCACCAGATAGGTAGAAAAGAGACAATCAACGATGCTTGCCACAACTTCTGGTTACATCGCCTCACATGCTGAAAGGGCTTTAAACTTTCGTGTGTTAACTATGTAGCCCAAACCGCAAGGTTCGTTATCGACGTCCTCGGTAAAGCCTAGCCAGTTCTGCATCTTGCTTCTTTTAATGGCGTTTTGCAGCTCCGGCTTGTTCCGCGATGTTGAGCCTCAGTTTGGGTTGTTGTTGGTAGATTACCTCGTCTTTTCCCCGCTCAGTGTTGTTCCCCGTATACTCTGCAGACATTTTCTAGAAAGTACGGCTATTTCATCCGTCCATCAATCGTTGGTGCGTCTGTTGTTTCGGGTCCTCTTCCGGGGCATTGACGAATGGCAGGCCTGGTGGATGAGTTGCATCATAGCATCTACTAGGGTTACCACTCCACTCGCTTGCTTAGGACAGTCGTGCAGGGCGAACAGAGCTTCTTTCTCTTCAGCTATCACACAATTCAACTGCTTCTCGTCCATTCTGTAAATTATTTCAGCCCATCTGTTTGCGGAGCTGTCTTGTCACGTTTCTTCGCGAAATTCGCGAGCAATTTTTCCAAGCCCGTTGTCACGTACTGACGTAATCTGCGGCGATCTACCCAGTCTTAAACTAATATACCCGTGGTCGCTTCCGGTGTAATCTTCGTTCACCTCCCAGCTTTGTATCAGGGAGATCAGACTTTCTGTTGCCAAAGTGATGTCCAGTATTGTCCTCTCTTGCCCTGGTCGCCTGAAGGTTGCTGTTCGTCCTTAGTTAATCACCACCAAACCTATTATGGCAGACATTTCCATTACCCGTTTCTCTCCTGAATCAGGTTTTGGCATCCCCCATTCAACAGCTCTTGTGTTCAAGTCACCATTCATCAATACAAATGCGTTTTCGGATCCATGCGTATTGAGTGGAACTATCTTGGATCTGGTATCCAGATAGCTGCCGTGCCAAGTGTATCCACGAACCGTGTCAGGCTATTTCTGCTTCTGTTGAGATTCCCTTTAGGATTCTGATCATCCTTTGTTGTTCTTGACCTTGGCCAATGCCTGCTTAAATGCTGTCCGAAGCTGGAACGTGTTTGAGTAACACCGGATGTTCCTTCAGTTCTGCG
Source organism: Andricus grossulariae (assembly GCA_011634705.1). Taxonomy (NCBI): domain Eukaryota; kingdom Metazoa; phylum Arthropoda; class Insecta; order Hymenoptera; family Cynipidae; genus Andricus; species Andricus grossulariae. The sequence goes on along the minus strand of JAABKJ010001149.1, from coordinate 27,264 downwards.
CAAAGTACGCACTGAAGATTCTCCGTGCAGGAGGCTATTCCGTGACCCCCAGTGGGGCTCAGAAGGCAATGTCTTTTGACCCCAATTTGTGGAAGCAAAGTGAAAATTATGATCCACCTGTACCACCTACATTTATGTCTAGTATCGGCTCAATGCAACAGTTGCATGTAATGGCCAACTCGTATCTCCCATAGATAAGCCAAGTTTCAGCTCTAGTGTGTTACAATACAGGCTACACAAAAAAATCAAAACGTGTAATACCATGTAATTAAGGCATAAAATAAATTTATAAAGTTGTATAACCTATTTGTAAAGTAAGAAAACTTTTAGCGGCTATCGATTATATTACTATCAGGTTATTATATTATATTAGGTATTATAATGTACTTTAAGAAACATTTTTAATATTTTAGGAACAACACTCCAAGAGTATCCCGTTTTTGAACGCCCAAAATTTTTGTAATTTTTCACGCATCTTTTACCGCTCCCAAGATATCTAAGAATTTAGAAAAATTTAGGTTCAGCAGTTAAAAAAAAAAAGTTGATATCTTCAGTAAAAGAATGCTGAACACATCTATTTTTTGAATAACCAAACACTTGTATTATTTTTGGCGTATTTATTACAATACCACAGTGATCCCAAGTTGAAAAGAGCCGATCAAAATTCAAGAAAAAAGTTTTAAAATGTAACAAGTTATATACCCATATTGGTTAAGAAGTTGCATATGTAAGAACAAATTATGAATAAAAAAAGCAAACACATCGGAGAAAATGGATGAAAAAGTTTTTGACAAAATTAGCGTTTTTGCCCTTTTTTTGAAACAACGTAGTGCTCGAACCTGACGTTCTATAGACTTCTCATGAGGCTTAAATTGAAGGTGGAAGCTTGTGCTTTACAATAAGATACTGAACAAAGTTATTTGCCTATTTTGAGAGATAAAAGGTTTTTGACGTGTGCTTGTTTGCCTGGGCCTAGAGCATGGAATTTTGAAAAGGAAAAGGAATGTAGGTAGGTTCAGATGCTTGAATTGATTATTGCAGTCGCATTCTTGACTTACATTCGATCAGCGAATTCCTTTACTACGTTTGGATCGTTTTTTGAATTTTTGGGTGCCATTTTAGAGTCGCCATTTTTATGTTGTTGAAAATTTGGATTTGAAATTTAAAATGAGCTATCCGGAAAACTCCTGGAAAATGAATTTAATTGCAATCGGATAATTTTCTCAAAGTTTTGCTTGCCATGTTGTCTCCGCCGTTGTTTTTGTCTGGAAATTTGGATTTTAAATTCAAAATCAGCTACTTGAATAACCCCTCTACAGTAAAGGTAACGGATATTATTGTTTGGGGGGTTTCAAACCACAAAATGTCAAAGGGAAAAAGAGCTAGGCATGATCCCTGAGCAAGGTGCCAAAGGGACTGCGTCTTTGCAGATAAATAATTGATGAGCAGGTTCTCCCGACATCCTGCTACGCCTTTCATTGAGCCGCGTCGTTCACACATCCCTCGCCACACAGGTCCGATTGTACGAACAATTCTATCCTTCAAGATAGCTATGAATACTTTATACAGCGTGCTCAGATAAGTTATTAGCCTGTAATTCTTTGGATCAGACAGGTTGCCCATCTTCGGGAGGAGCACTTTGCGGCCAGATTCTGGTGGGTTGAAGTAAAATTCTTCCACAAGAAGGTCTTGACACCATCTGGTCCCGGAGCGAAATAGTTCTTCATGCCTCTTAATACATTTTTAACCTCTTCGGTAGTGATAGGTGGGCATTCCTCCTCAGGTGTTGTGAGGGAACTGCAGAGCTTCCTGAAGCTATTTATGTTCATTGAGTTTTCTTACAGTTGGTGATGGACTTCGCAGACTTCTCTCCAAAATGCCTTGATATCTTCTGGTTTGGTCGGGTGGTCGACAGTAACTGGGGGGTCTTGGAAGAGTCGAGATGGGTAAGAGAAAAACTGTTGATTCTTTCTGACCCACCTCTTTCTCTGCTCTAGACTTCTCCTAGCGTCAGATAGTACCCGCATCATGTCAACAATATGCTGCTTTATGGGCAGCATATTTGAATTGTTGAGTCTGTGATGACGGATCAGCAGTTTGCGCTCGAACTATCGGACCCTGGAAGTGAAATTTCCGCCATATGGTACGTAGTCAATCACACACTGAGTTCGGGACACGTACTGTCTTGCCCAGCCTAGCTTGGTGCTGAGTTGATGTATTCGTCTTTTGGCCTTATGATCAGCCGTTGGTTTTGTTTCAAGTTTGCATCCGCCAACGTTCTTGCTGCATTATACATACTTCAATTGATAGACCAGACGTCGGATTCATCGGAATAATCTACACGAAGCTCGTCATCTAGTTCAGACAGATCTTAGGACTTTAAAGAAACATGTATATTGATGTTTCTCTGGGTCCTGAAGCATCGCTCTTTTTCTATTGCATGCTTTGCGGCGGTTGGTGTCAGCGTCGCCTCTCTTTCTCTGATGCCAGATTGTTGTGGCTGCAATAGAGTAGGCGCTCCGCTTGCATAGCCTGGCTCTGGGTGTTTCTCGAACCACAGAGTATGCAGTCGTGCCATGTAACCTTCTTGTTTAGGGGCCATAATGGTATCGTACAACTCCAGCAGGTCGTCCCTGAGTCAATCCCTCCACTCAACAGTATTGAGATTTTGGCGGTCCATCGCATCGACTCTGCCTTGATTGGCTCCCCCAACTCTAGGGAAGTCGGCATTGTTGTTGGATAGATTGTCGAGTGCCCTGCACGTTCTATTGTTTTGAACCACACCTACTACAACTATGATTGGCGTTATCATTGTTGTTCCCACAAGCAGCTGAGGAAAAGGGTTCGTTCATTCTTGTAGAGCCCCGCATGCAAAGATACGGTTGCATACTCTGAGAGTTATATATTATACTATTCGGTTTCGGTTTCTTCGGAATCGAACTGAAGGGCCTATTACAAAGCCACTGGACGCGTCCTCGGGTTGCGGATAGAGGTTTCTGCTGAATATGATCACAATAATTATTAAGCAGTAGCAGAAAATTGTCCAGAGATGGTCCCAAAGGAATAACCCCTAAGCGGAGGCGTAACAACCGTGCCAAAAGCTGAATGGCACCTGGGTGAGGTGTCTTGAACGGTGACTCTGGGATACCGGGCGACCACTTAGAGTTTGCAGCCTTATCCTTGCACGTGGGGCTCCACAAGGATGGATGAACCGTCACCCTAGATGCTCGTGAGAACAACAATGAGACCACCAAAACACCAAAAAGTTGTAAATGCGGTTCAAAACGATCGAACGCGCGGAGCACCCGACAATGGGTCGGCGAACAATGCCGATCATACTAGATTCCGGGTTGCTGAAAATAATTATGATGAAAACACGACGACGAACCGGCAAAACGTCCACATGCCAGCATTATCCCTGTTCACTTCGGTCCGAAAGTTCGGTCAAGAAGTGAGGATCTTGAATCACACAATGGAAAAGTCAAAGCTGCTGACAATCAAGCAGCATATTGTTGACAAAATATGGCTGTTATCTCACGCAAGGAAGAAAATACAGAAAAGGAATAGATGGATAAGGGAGAATCAAAAGTTTCTCGCTGACCTATCTCGCCTCTGCAGTGAACACCCTGTTTCTGTCAGAAATCCACCAAAGCCCGGCGAGATAGAGACTTTTTGGAGGGAGGTATACAAGAACCTGAAAATACTAAAGTTGAAAGAAGATACTGACAATATCATGAGCTTCAAGGAATTTTGCGACAACCTCATAAAATCTGAGGAGAAATGTCCATCAGTCACTGCCAAAGAGGTCAATAAAGTACTTAGAGGCACGCAGAACTTTTCTGCTGCTGGACCAGATTGTATCAAAAACTTCTGACGGAAGAAGTTTACTTCTACACACCAACATTCAGCCCGCATATTCACCTTATATTTAAAGTCGGAGACGCCCATTCCGCAGTCGCTGGTTTTAGGACGCACTATACTCCTACTGAAAAAGGTAACTTATCCAGCTCAGAGAATTACAGGCCAATAACTTGTTTGAACAAACTGTATAAGATCTTTACAGCTGTCCTGAACAAAAGGATTGTTTGGCGAATTGAGCCTGTGTGGCGTGAGATGTACGAACAACGTGGTTCGAAGAAAGGTGTAGCAGGCTGCCGAGAGAACCTACAAATTGACATGTGTGTCTGTAAAGACGCTGCAGCCCATCAACGCGTCCTGTCAATAGCCTGGATTGACTACCGGAAAGCTTTTGATTAAGCCTCTCATAGACTTATTATCTGTCTGTAGGAAAGCTTGAATGTGCATCCTCACATTGTAAAATGCATAGAGAGGTTGATGCCTCTTTCGGAAACTAGATTTACTATCTCATGTGGAAATTATCGTGTGACAACGAACACCGTCACCTTCCAGAGGGGCGACTTTCAGGGCGATACCCTCAGCCCTCTGCTTTTTTGCATCACACTTCTGCCTTCATCCCTTGCACTACGAAACTCTTCTAGATACCTCTGTGGCGACACTAACCAGCACGAGCACAAGGTCACTCATGTATTTTATATGGATGACCTGAAGATCTATGCCTCTGGTAAGACCACACTTCAAACTGCCAATAATATCGTCAAGAAGTACACAGGAGAGATTGGGATGGACTTTGGATTGGATAAATGTGCCAAAATTCATCTGAAGAAAGTAAGGATTGTTGGTGTTCCCAAGGACCCTGAGCTTGTGGATATGAGTGTTATCAGACATCTTAACACTGGAGAGACCCATACATACCTGGGCGTGCCTCAAAGCCGCATTCAGGACGTGAAGTCAGTAAAGGAGTCTCTCCGAAGCAGATATAATCATCTTCGCCGACAGATTTGGTCTTCCAATCTTTCGGCGTTGAATAAGGTACCTGCGAATAACATGCTTGCCGTCCCGATTCTACTCTAATCGTTTCGGGTAGTTCAATGGACGAAGAACGAACTTAAGGCCCTTGATGTCACCACATAGCAGAAGTGAGGAAAGTGCATTATTCTATCTAGATGCTTCACTTCTGAAAGTCGAAGTGAATGAAGCAAAATTTCAAACATTCCATCAAGAGCTACTCGACAAGAAAATGTACGGAATTTTTCACAGGAATGTACAAAGACTGTTCTCCAAGACTTCGAGAAACGAAATATATTCGTGATCAAATTCTCGGTTCCTCTCGAATACAACATCACTGCCAAGGAGGAAGAGAAGGAGGAAAGGTATCAAGACTTTAAAAGGGAGATGCAACGACTGTACCCAAAATATTCAGTACGAGTAATTATCCTAGTGGTAGGTGCTCTCGGAGGTGCGAAAATATCACTGGTTTGTAACCTCAAAGCCATACGCGCGTGCCAAAAATATGCCAATGCGCTTGTGAGATGGATGCAGAAAGCTGTCATCCTTGGGTCGCTTCGTGCCCTCAAAACACACGAGGATTTTGCCAGCCTATCGTTGTGATTTCGTCATTTACAGTGGGAGCCTGCGGTGGTTGTTTAACCTTATTTTTTAATTATATATATATATATATATGTGTGTGTGTGTGTGTGTATATATATATGATGAGTAAAATATATGCATGGTTTCATTATTGATCTTGTGTTCCGCCTGAAAATGATGCGTGAACTTAAAACCGTTAGGAGTGGTTCTAAATGATTTTTTCACTTGCAAAATGCAAGAGCTGGAAGAGGATAATTGTGAATGTAGAGAATGCTAGTACGAAAGTCCCTGAAACAAGTATACAAAAACTGAAAGACTTGTAAATGGATAGCACATCAACTACATAAACAGTAAAAGAACATACAAAGTAAATGGAATGTCTAGCAGAATTATGACTCGACTTTTAAAAGTGGATATGAAGAAAAAGTATCATAAATAAAGGAATAGAAAAAGAAATAAAAACGTGTGAATTAAATTTAGCTAATGTGCGTAAAATACGTATCTAGGAGATATTTTTTACAACTTAATATTATGCTGATCATAAAATTTTTCCTCTTATAAATATTAATTATACAAAACCTGACAGATATTATAATGTTGATTTTCAGAATAAATGTTCCTCATTTTCTATGTATATACCTGCTTATTCTGTATATTATTTCTGATTTATATTATACATGTGATTTATTTCTGCCAAAATCTGCAGAGTCTTAAATGGAGTCAAACAGAAAAATTGAATTTATTTGAATGTCACATTTTACTGAAATCTTTGAACTTTATTACGTTTAGTACGACAAAAGACTTGGACACACTCTTTTGGAACAGACATACTTTCAAATATATTAGACCTAATAGATTGGCAGAGTTTAGATATCAGAAGAAAATCTTCGTAGCATTTTAATTTCTGTTTCATTTATAGGATTTTTTGCGGTAACTTTGTCTTAATTTTAGAACAATTGAGTTCAATCGATGAATATCTCACGTTTCACATTGACCTAACAAATCCAACACTTTTATAATATTTGAACCTTATGCTCATTGCCGGGAAAAAGATTTTCATAAAATAAATGAGACCTCCAAGAGAAAAGAATTTAATAATTAAACAAGCAGTGGGCGAGTGATTTGGCGCTTAAATCGCATGCGATTTTGTACGAAACAGTAAAAAAACAGTACAAATCTAGATTGGCTTAGAATTTAAATAACTTGTTAAAAGTGAGCTATGTAGTTTGATTGTTAGTTACGTAATTAAATTAATTATTAATATATTGCAATATCGAACAATTATAGTAGTGCGTCAAATCACCCTATGTGGCGAATAACATGACGAATCTGCAGTAGTTCAGAAAAAATCAAACATTCTTTTTTTTGATAAATAATTTTCCTTTGGTATCACGGTCCAATATAAAAACAAAAACGATTTTAGGCATAAAACATAGTTTACATAATCTTATTTTTCCACATTTCAGCACACAATGCGGGCCTTCATCAGGAATTGACAATTTCTTTAAAATTAAGTTATATTATTTAATAAAATAATGTAATGTTACGTATAAGTCATGAAGTTGATCATTGCAAATTTTTCATTACGATTTGATTAATATAATAAGCTATTTTGTTCATTTTTATTCAAAAATCATCTTTTGCTCAATATAGCCAAGATATTAAGCTACATAAAGAAAATTTTTCCATTATTCACGGTTACATATTTTTCTTTTAAATTCACTTTTTTATGAGCACCAATTACCCTCCTCTCCCATAAACGTAAAATATTGAATCCAACTTAATTACTTAAAATCGGTAGATGTTTATTCTATGATAGTCTTTTTTCTTATTTTCCATTTTTAGGATTTTAACTTGATTATTATTAGATACTTGCTCTTATTTTACGCTAGTACCTTTTTTAACAAACATTTTATATTATTTCTACTGCACTATTTTTGGTGTCTATTTTCAGCGATTGTAATGCAGGATTTTCATGGAAATTAAACAAAAAATCTTGGAAAGTTCCTGAGGATTTGATTTAAGTTCTTCATATGAATTTTTTTAGATATCACCTATTGTTTATTCCTTGGTTTTCTATGATTGAAATACTAATAACATCAATTACAATTATAATGAGATCATGAAGTTTTCTCCACAATTCAAACGTTATTGATTTAAATCTAATATTTTTAGCTTTGAGACAGCTAGAAACGATAAAAATAAACTTTTGCTTTATTTGAATCGAGACTTTATTTAAGAAAATTACTTTATTCAATGTTTATGTAATGGGAATAAATCATTTACATGTGTACATATTTCTTTCACGATATATAAGAAATATCCCATTCTCATACTGAATTTTAATCCTTCGTTGATTTGTCACTGCACGGAGAAAGAATCAATATTAAATCATGAAAATATCGTTGCGAATACGAAAGAAACAATATTTTCTTGATCTAAGAAAATATTTATTGTCTCAAAAAAATGTACTAGATTAAAGAAACTTGATTTTCTTTGTTTAAGTAGATTTTCTTTATTCAATGCTCATTTTTTCCGTGTAGTCTGCAGCTCATAGTGAAATACAACCTCAATAGAGTTAATGAGGAAAGATTATTCTATTCTCATTTAAAAATTTTGACCATTTTAATTTATTAAGAGCCCAGAAGAATGTTGAAAAATATTTTTAATCTCGATGTATTATTACGATATTGCTGAAAGTCATTTTTCTTCAATCATTACAAGGGAAATATCTTGATAATATTTTTTCAAATATAGAAGATTATGTCACTGCTATGACAAGAACAGGACAGCGAAAGCTGTCCACAAAGTACACAAGAACCTCTTATCGCGTCTTTTTTTTACATAACTGCACGTCACTCTCTTTGGCAAATATTATTTGCTCTTATCATCTTTTGTAGTGACAAACTGCGTCAAGAAATAGCAATCATGTTCCTTATTTTATTAATGATCAATAAAACCTTAAGTATTGCGACTATTTAACAGTAGTTCTCGAAATAATATCAAATTTAACATTGGTGTACGCAGTTCTGACAGTGACATGTGTCCATGGCGTCAGCGATGGTTGGTGGAGTCATGTCATTGTGTACCAAGTTTACCCTCGGAGTTTCAAGGACAGTAATGGAGACGATATATTGGACCTGAATGGAATCACCAATAAATAGGAACCGATATTCGAGTCGACGTGGTATGGCTTTCACCTATTCACACAAGTCCCCAGGCAGACATCAGCTACGATATTACGAATTTCACAAATGTAGATTTCCAATATGGCACACGCAGATAAGAGCACCTTATATTTTACTTAAAACCAAGTTAAATCTACTGATTTTCCTAGTACATAAATGCACAACACGGCAGTTCAGTAAATGTTACAATTATAGGCATGAGAATATTTGGCTATCATTGATGGTTACGAGTGCCGATTCTCAAGTGGTGCTGACCTGCGGTTCAGTAGATTTAACCGATCCAGTCGCTATTCTGCACTTTTCCTCGATGCTGCAATTGTGAATTATCATGTCACTTTGATGGATAATATAAACAGATCTAACTTATGTTTAGGGCATATACTATAGTTTAGACGGCACTATAAATTGTAAACAAATATTGCTAAAAAATAATTAAGAAATAAACACACGGTTAATTCATAGATATATGTTCGGATGTACTTATAATTAATCGGTATTTGTAAGTCACAACGCTTATAAAAAAATTAAAATTTCGCACGCAACGAGGGAAGGCGAGGGGGGGGGGGGATTCGAACGCATAAACCTAAGCATGCAAGTCGATTATCTTAACCACTACACTATCTCACGAGTTTCGATCTGTAAAATAATCCCAAAATGCATTTTTGTAACTGAGGTGATGACCTTGGTAACGACTTCTGAATACGCGTCCATGCCATGGTGCGCACAAGAAAAAATCTCTCGCATTTACCTCATTTCCACACAAGTCAGCTGTCACAGTCGCGACACACAACATTTCTTGCTTCAATAAACTCTCAACTGTACGCGATCTGTGAATAAGATTTGCCATGAAAAATTGTGTTATTTATTATAAAACCCCTTCATTGCTAAGTGGTAATATGGAGTAATGTGACGACTGTCACAGAAATGCCAAAAATAAATGTTTTTTAGGTGATGCAATCCATCCATTGCCGATGGCGTCATGAATTCATCCGGTGGTTCGCGCAGATGGGTTGCGTTGTTACGACTTTGAGGGCGAGCTAAGCAAGCTAATAGGATCGGTAGCATGTACCGATCTTTCTGCAATGTTAACTGCACCACTATTGAAATCTCGGTTGAGTGGATTTTACATATCTTAAAGTATTTAATACTAGGGAATAGAGGTTTGATTTCGTAAAGGATTACCGTTAAATTTATCTTAACCTCACTGTGACATTTACGAAATGCTAAGTGATTTTGACATTTCCACACCCTCATTAAGAGCAGTTTTTACTGTTCCGGTTACAAGAAACACTTAACACTTCTTGATAAGTGAATATATTCCTTTTTTCTGTGTGCACTTTGGTGGACTTTACAAAACTTGTCGCGAAGGACAGGGCTCTGAATTTGAGACTCCGGTTGGCGAGATACCAAAATAGTGAATGGGCTTAGATAAACATCCAACAATTGGCTGAGTACTTTCACAGGCTCAGTTTGGGAGTGAAATGCAGAATGTGGTCAGCAGTTTCTCCACCAATTTGTAGTGGGTCAATTTGACTTCAATTATCGCAATCCTTATTTGAACCTAGCTATAAAGGACGCATTATAATTTTCGTAGGACAGAGGTCTAGACGGATTTCGAATTGCTGTTCTCTACTATATGTTTCAAAATAAGCTTCTTAGAGATAATCCAAAATCCAACATCTCTAAAACACGAGCATCGGCAGATGACTATGATTTCCTAATTCATACATATTCAAGATATCAAAATGAGGCTTATGGATTACTTGCGAATTGAAGAAATTTTCTGAATGATTATGCGAAAAAGTACAAGACGGATTCTAAAATCTTGCTAAGTGAGGCTTATGCTACATTGTCTTTGACAATTAAATACTATGAGGCAGATTCAAATGCCTCTAATTTTATGTTCATCAAGCCATTGAATGAAACATTTTCAGCAGTGGATTTAAAAAGAACGATTGATGAATGGCTTGACAATTTACCCAACAATGCTTGCTACGATTCTTCTTAGAATCATCGTTGTATGGTATGGTGAGGAAATTATAATGCTTGATAAGAATTTCACGCAGTAAAAAACTGTGGATCCAGCAGGATGTAATACTGGGCTAGAGAGATATCATTTGAAATGTAGAGATTCGGAAATGACACCTTTTCAGCGGGGAAGTACAACGAGTGCAGGATTTGCCACCAATAAGACTACATGTTTACCGATTTATAAAAATTATTATTATATATTATATATTATTATATGTTAATATTATATATTTTTTAAAACTTGTTCTCGGGTGAAGTCAGTTTTTCACCACCAGCTACGGACTAAGTCAAGTGCCTGATGATAAGAGGATGTTATTAATTAATTTAATACGACGTTTGAAATCTTTTGCGATGATGTTGTAATTGGTATGAAATTAGGAGCATGATGTCGTTTGGAGTTCGTCTCTTACCGTTACCCTTACACAGCCTCTGCGAGCGCTGAAGGTGACAATAGTTGTCTCTGGATGCTATCTTTGAGTGACCATCTTTGAATCCTTTTTCGCTTTTGGTTTCAAACTTCGCACTTTTATGAAAGAGACGCACCGATTCCTCTTTCATTGTGGTATCCCACTGGATGCTCTCCCACGGTGTTTCTGTTGAGGTGGTTGGGTGCGAATTGCTAACGCTAGGTAAAGCATTATCAGCAGGCACAATTGATGTTCCACTGTTTACCGTTTGTCGCAGATGTACTTCCTGACCAGCTGTTTGATTAGTAAGATCTACCTGTCCAGCTCGCAGCTCACAATCAACACTGTCCCGCATGATGTGGTCCCCAGCGGTTGTTCCAGGGGCACCTGAGCGATCCTCGGGAAGCGACAAGTTTTTCAAAATATTAAAAATACTTTCTATCATAATTTATGGGGTTTGGTGTTCCTCTTAGTCTCTTCTATCTTCGTTCTATGCCTGCATGGCATGGAAAATCCTACCAATAGCAATGCTACAGCGAACATATGGAAAGTGATTAAAGTAATTGCATGTCAGCCGCGTTAACTTCACTCTTATCCTTTTCTTGGTAGCTCCAGATCTTGCAGCCGTGCATCACAGTGGGTGCAAGTATAAAATCATACATCGTGATTGTAGCTTTATTTGTTATATTTTTACATCTGTTAATGGCCCCTACCCTGCCGATAACTTTGCGACCCTCGTTTATACGCCTGGATATCTCTCCATCGATACTTCCGTCATTAATCTAGTCTAGGGCACTAGTCGAAAGCAATTTCGCATACTGTTTTATCACCCCTTCCTTTAAGCACCACAATTTTTGTTTCACTCATGTTAATTTTCAGGCCCATGTTCTTCATGCTAGTAATCAGTCTGCTCAACATTCTCTGCAAACCTTAGATTCATTCTGCCATGACAACCTTATCATCTGCAAACGCTAACCCACGAAATTTCACTGTCCTGACTCCTGAGATCCACACATTCTTTATCGAGGAGGACCATTCACAGACACTCACCCATGAATATAATAAACCGTCAAGAGGACATAACGCATCCTTGTATAACACCTTGCCTAATATCGAAATAGTTACTCAGTTTCCTCCATTTAATCTTACACTCGCATTGCTACCTGCATATATTGTTTTTATTGCTTGCAAGAGTCATCCAATGACTCCTTACTCTTTCAGGACTTACAAAAGCTTACTTCTGTTCAACTTATCAAACGCTTTTTGCAGGTCAATAAATGCATAGAAAACTTTTTTGTTTACCCTCAAACTTTTTTCTGTTGTTTGTCTCAAGCTAAATATTTAATCCTCACGTGATCGTCTAGGCATAAATTCACATTGGACTTTCCAGATCTCTTTTTCGATTATTTTAGTTACCCTATGAAAAAGTATTTTTAGATATATTTTGTTTCCTATTTATTAACTCGCACCGCCTGTGAGGTATATATCTGCCATTGTATTTAAGCATTTTAGCGTAAATACCATCTTTACCAGCAGCTATACTCTTATTTGGGTATTAATTATATCTTTTAAATTTGGCTATTCACAAGGATGCAAAGAAAAATTGCAGAACATTCCAGAGTTGTTTAGAAAATTTGGGAAAATTCCAGAATGCGCGAGAAGGGTTCAGCTTGGTAGTGGAATAAACAACGTGGTCAGTACTAATTGCAGCAGTTTGCTATTGGTCAAACAGATTTAAATCATCGCAATGAGAACTTGAACCAAGCGATGTAGGATGTTTTTGCATTTTAGATGGGCAGAGAAGTGGACGGATTTCGAATTGATCCAATTAATGTTCTGCTTGAAGATATCCGAATGCTAGATGAACGAAAAAGTAATATTTCAAATATTGCAGATGATGAATATAATGATGTTGAGCACATTTACAGCAGGAATCAAAATGAAACCTATGATGTATGTACTGGCAACGTGGAGGAGTTTCCTGGATAACAATGAAAAGAAGTATAAAACGGTGTCTGCATTTCTTTATAACTGAGGCTTATACTACTGTACCTTTGACACTCAAGTACTTTGAGGGTGGATTCAATCCATTGAATTTTACGTTCATCTCCTCGCTAAATGGAGACTCATCTGTACATAGAGAAATGTCCTCTTGTGAAAAAAGGATGTTTCTTGACGTGAACGGAATTTCCTCTTAAATTGAAGGTTGAGAGGATTTTCATTTGTCTCAACAGAAATTCTTTTGGAGTAAAAATTTTCCTTATGCTACTAACTTCACCTAATGTTGCAGCCAAATAATTCTGTTTGTGTAAAAAATATATTCACGTCATTCAAAGCAAAACAGGCAAGAGGGCGATGTTTTTGTTTCAAAACAACTTTTTCTCTAAGTGTGCAGTGGATTTGAAGCGAAACATTGAAACTTGGCTCAATAATTTGCCTGAAGGAAACGTATCCAATTGGGTTACCGGCAATCATAACCAACATCGTGTGTGCTCGAAGTATGGTGCCAAGAAAGCAGACATGATTACAATGTTGGCAGCTGTTTTTCCTGGAATAACTGTTGTATACAATGGTGACGAAATCGGGATGTTGGATAAGAATCTGACTTGCGATGAAACTAAAGACGTTTGGAGTTGCAATGCTGGACGAGAGAAATATCACCTGACTTTAAGAGATCCTTTCTGTTCACGAAAACTACAAGACCTTAAATTTGTATGCTCAAAACGCTGAGCGAATTTTACATCTGTTGATGTAGATTTGATAACGAAAGATGTTTTGCGAATTGTCCGAAGACTAATTGGTACATCATCGGTGATTGTTTTGATAAATACGTCGGATAAAGATACGATGGTTGATGCTAGTAACTGGTTGAATATTCGGAAAAAGTTTGTAGTTGATAAAGCGAGAGTAGGTTCGAAAATTAATATTGGTGATAGCATTGACGGAAATGCAATATGCGTTTAATGTTGATAAATCGGTATAAAAACAAACTTTAATTGCACTGAGTGGAAATTAATTGATTATGTGTAAAGTTCAGTTTACGTATATCCTTATTGCTTAGATTAATTTTTCTGCGGAGAAAATGAAATTCTTTTATTGATTAGTGGATGTCTATTTGTTACCTAATTCGATCAACTTTGTTACTTCATTGATGATTTTATAATTATGGGAATAATTAGTGATACGTTTCTATATTTGTGACCGTCAGCGCAGAAAGGCACCTGACGAGGAAAAAATTGATTTTGAGTTTTTTACACCAATTGATAGTTTTTTATCGGCTCTTTCATAATAAAAAATATTATTTTTATATCTGAAAACTTTGAATTGTCATTGAACTGCAAAGTTAGGCTCTCTTATGGAGTTCCTGTGTTGGATCGCCTCTCTTCAATCGCTCCCTCGGTTAAATGAAGCTACCACGCGTGTACTCTTTCTTTGCGGACGGTCACATTGGTCTAACATTAAAGCTCTGCATGTATCTGTATTTTCTTCAAATTTTTTCGAATTTGCTAGACATTTGACACTTCTGTGTAGAAATTTTTCTGCTCTCTTAACAGAATTAGTCTTTACATTGCGTTGAAAAACAAAAAGAGATCTTTTGTATTTCAGGTCACTTGTTTGACCGGATAGCGTTAAAATGCTAAAATAAAGGACTGAGCACAATGGAGACCCGAACCCGAAACCTGAACCCGAAGATAACTCTGTCCTTTTTTACCGTAGCTTCATCTTTGTCTAGTGGGGTCATACTAATTCGAACGTGGACTTGAACTGAAATTTTGTAAGGCACAATGAGAACGCAAACCTGAAGTATGTGAAAGGAGCACATAACCTATAAGTTCTTACAAAAAAACGCAATGTGATTTACTGCGGACGGCCGGCGGTGATTGCTTTGAGGTTATTATGAGTCGTTTTAGTTATGAATTCAATACACGCTTATAATTTAATACGTGTATATATGTCTCTGATATCTTGTCGGTGTTTGTCGGCTTTATCACTACCAAAACTTTTAACCTATACCGGAAGTAACGCACAATGAAGACTCGAGCCCGAACGCGTTCGAGTTCTGGTTTCGGTTTCGGGTCTCCATTGTGCTCAGGCTTTAAGTCCAATCATTTGAGACGAGCAAAAGAAATTTATGGTTTGTCAAATTCAAAAAGATTCCCTATGGGCCAAAATATTATAATGCATTTTTTGGATGCCAGTACAAGTTTCTGGAAATGTGCAAACGCTGAACGAGCACATTCTCATTAAAATTTACAACAAATTTACAACAAATAAAAGTAGTAAAGGTTACAAGTTTTGCTTCTTGGGGACATTGACAGAACTGAAACCTAGGCAGTGCTGCCAACATTTGCCCCGAA
Organism: Andricus grossulariae; assembly: GCA_011634705.1. NCBI lineage: Eukaryota > Metazoa > Arthropoda > Insecta > Hymenoptera > Cynipidae > Andricus > Andricus grossulariae. The sequence continues at coordinate 11,832 of JAABKJ010001149.1, read as the reverse complement.
ATATCGCGTCCTGTGCACGGTCGTTGATATTATTAGCATTTTAAAGGTGTTGGAGAAGTGGATCATATTGTTTATTTATTTAAATATAGTAGAAGTTCGGAATCTCCTGGTAACTTGGAGATCAGAAGATTACTTTGAAAAACTCCAAGGTAAGTAAAAAATAGTTAATTTGCTAGACATGGAGCTTTCAAGTTTTTACGTAAGGAATATAACCTGGTTATGCTGACGAGTTATCCAGGTGAAAATAATTAGAGTTCTCGAATCGTTTTTCAACCATTTTCTTAATTGAATCTCCATTTGAATTCACACATTTCATGGATAGAATGAGATTAGGTTGCTTGTGTAATATCTGGAAAGTTTCACTTGTCGCTCGAATCATATATTTTTCACCTGCATATGTTTGAGTTTATGCGAAATGAAAGTAGTGATCCCAGACACTTAGGTGGTATCACAAACTAAAGAATTTGGCACTGCTTCTTTATTGGTTCTCCCAAACTACTATTTTTTAGAGTAAACAAACGTTACATTCTTATCTAATCACCAAAAATAGCACAAAATCAGAAAGATCTGAAAATATACTTATAATTTCCAAAAAACATCAAAGGAGTAAATAGGATCACATATCACTGAGCAAATTACAAACCTGCAACTCAGATGCCAATAGGATGGGTACTGAACCAGGAAGCTTTAATGCACTAGTATCAACTTTACTACCATTTTAATATTTGAATCAATATTTGCAGTATAAACAATAATTTCCTTAGGAATGTTCAACAAGTACTGACAGCGCTAACGGCGGGGAACTGTCCAGTCTTCGCACAACTCCCACAACATTCTTCCTGATGAGCGAAACTTTGACTGATCCTTTCTTCAGAACATGGAGCATTATCTTTTTTTTTTCATGAACAGAAAGCCAAGTACTGTTTTTGGTTGAAAATGCAGCACTTGTCGTATCATAAAACTGGAAAGGAGTCCTCTCGAGATCCCTTGATACAAGATGATACTTGTCTAGACCCAAATTGCAGCCAGCTACATCCACAGCTTTCTTCCAAGTCAGATTTCTATCATGCATACCTATTTCGTCTCCATAATAGAGAACTGCGATTCCAGAAAGAGTCATAGCCAATATAGCCAACATATCGGATTTCTAAACGCCAAATTTCGAACCCGAGCGATGACTATCATGACTATCTGTAACCCAATCAGACACGTTAACTTCCGGAACATTATTGAGCCAGTTATTAATCGATTTTTTGAAATCGATAGCTGTCGATGATAGACCCAGATCGTTAACTAATACAAAGTTGAAAGGATTTGATCCTGCTTCGAAGTACTTTTTCATGATAGATTGGGTCGCAGCTGCTTCGACTTTTAGGAATTTAGAATTTTCATTACGCTTCTTTGCATGATCATCCAAAAGGGCTCTTCAAGCTTTAGCGACACCGTAGACTTCTTCTTGATCTTTAGTGAAACTTAGACTGTTCCAAAATAAGCAACTGTTCAAATTTTCATGGTCGACTGAAAATACGTATAGCCTAGCAAAAATAAAATTGTACCTAGTTTTTGTTTTAATGTAGAGTAATCTTGCAGCTCTCCAGGATGTGTTTAAGATTCTTGTCAAAGTAATGTTAGAGTGATAAAACTGTGAGTCCACTCTAAGGATTCACCTGCGATGTGACAAAAACGAATGTTTATTATTCATTATGTCCATCCTGCAGACGGAGTCAAATTATTAATTTTCGATCTATTAAACTGCCGCATATATCTAAATTAAAAATGTCATACAAATTTGGCACTCTATATAAAAAAAGGTTTAAGTTTATCGAATCAAACTGTTCCGAAATTAATACAGGTTCTAAATAATCCCAATGTAAATTTTGGAAGGTGACCGTCGTCGTTCGGCCGAAACGTCAAATATATTACTGTGAGATCTTACAGTAAACATAAAGATTATATTTCGACCAGTAATCATCATCTATTACTTTTACCTTCCACATTGTTACATAATTATTTCTAAAATATGAAAAGTTGACAAAATCTATCTCGAAATCTCGGAGAACAAATAACTTCAAGATTGAATAAATTGATTCATAACTTATTATGAAAAGTTGAACTTGAAAAAGTAGTTGTATTTTTACGTGTTAACTCCATATGAGGAACAATTGCTTGTCGAGGGCTGAAAAATGACTCTACGGCAAAACAAAAAAATAGGAATATTTTTATTTTTCCTAGCCTATACAAATTTCCAGTCACCACTCAACCACTCTAGTATAAATATGATTAAGGGAAAGGTCCTCATCTTCTGGAATATTAGGAATGTTGCTTTTTGGTTTATTACGTAAATTTGTATCATCGAATGAATTGAGAATGGCATCCACACGAAATCCTTCCACTCCTCTATCCATTCAGAATGTCAGAACATCCTTCATGGTTTGCACCAAATCTTTAGTACGGTAGTTTAAATGCAGTTAACCAGGTGCAAACTGATGGTAGCAATACTGACCTCTTCTTTCACTGCACTTCCATGCCGTAACCATTTGTTAGGGGGTTGTCTCACTACGTTCACTGATTTACTATTTTTCCAGGCGTAACATTTATCGTAAGATTTGATCTTTTAAATACTTTTCTTGAACCATGGATATCCATCTGAACTACGATTTGGCACGAGGTCTAGAAGAACTTTTGAGCCAAGGGATTATGCTTGGCTTACGAGGTTTGAAAAATCGAAGAGAGTACCATATTGGGCTGGAGTAAATTGGTGAGATCCAGAGGGCGTCTGTTCCAATGTTCTTTATGTGGGTCAACTTGCTGGTTATTTCATTTAGGTCTCCAATGCCATCTTGATTACTGTCCTTCAAACTACGAGGGTAAACTTGGTAGATTATTGCGTCCATCCACCAATCATTGTTGATTTCATTCGGGCTAACGCAACCACGAAGTGGAGATGGATGTGTAGCAATAGTTATGCACAGGAATACCAACTTCAACAATAATCGCTTTACCTAATTATCAAACCCTGATTTTCATGAGGTACTAACAATCAGTTCAGATACTTGTACTGATTGCGGTAGATAAGAAAACTTTTGAATATTTTTGTGATGCAAGCAGGAAGTGGCACTTACGGGAAAAGGGAGTTTGATAATAATGTAGTGACGTGTAGATTTGTGGCGAAAATGATGTGCTGACCGAGGCTTTGAAGTATTTTTCAAAGTATTTGAAACTTTAATTTTTTTTTCTTGCATTTTTATGTACGGCCAATACGGGAAGTATGATAATGAGAGAATTTGGAATTTGAAAAAATAACTAATTCCATTTTTTTGTTGTAACTTTAAGATTATTGTTCGAAAAGGATTTGAATATATATTTATATATATATATATATATATATATATATATATATGAATCAATCCATTTCCTATATATCAGAGTTCCATGAAAGCACGGGGGTCCAGTGATTCCCATCAAGTACTGTTAAACTTTAGTATTGGGTGAGTGAAGTTTATAGTTGAGCTGGTTTACAAAATTTTCGAAATACAGTGAGTTGTGAGATTTTGGGTTTTGAGACGCTACTTTTTTAAAACCCTACATCTCCTAAGTTATATTAGTTGGAAAATACGCGTACGTTCGTTACGGGTGAAGGTAAAAAAGTCTGTCCTTGACATTTTTTTAATAAACTTAAGTAAAGCTGAGAATGATGATACCAAATTTTGGTTCTGAGACTGGATAGGAGCTCATCATATATGCTCTTGTGAATAGAAAAAAAGCATACAATTTACACAAGAGAAGAGTATAACCTTGAAAGTACATATCGGTATCAATAAATGGATTATTGATACAATTTAATTACTCCAATATACCAAGATATAATACATCGATAAAACTATCATTAGCACTTCAGGGCAAAAAAAATTACGAATCGGGAATACTACAATAATTCAGAGAAATTATTACAGCACTGCAATCTCGAGCATAACAATTTTTTTTTAATACCAACGTTTCGGCTCGGCTTTGAGCCATTCTCAAGATCTAAGCAAAATAATGATATAAAATGTAATAAAATGAACAAAGTTATATGAAGAATGTCAAAACAAACGAAATTAATAAATCAATTTACATTCTCAAACACTTTTTTTTAAATTAAGTATCATAGTTTTAAACTTTGAAATTAACTTGTAATTTAAATTTTGAACATTAAAATTATTAAAACAATGCTTAGTGTGTAAGAATAATTCTTTTGTGCCGGCACACATTAAGCATTGTTTTAATAATTCTAACGTTCAAAATTTGAATTACAAGTTAATTTCAAAGTTTGAAAGTATGAAACTTGATTTTCAAAAGAAATGTTTAAGAATGGAAATTGATTTATTAATTTCGTTTGTTTCAACTTTCTTCATATAAATTTGTTCATTTTATTACATTTTATATAATTATCTTATTTAGATCTTAATAATGGCTCAAAACCGAGCCGAAACGTTGATCATAATTAAATTTTGACACTATAATTAAAATGAGTTGTTTTTTATAAGACTGTAAAGGCAAAAAATTTGATTATTTGGATTTTATCGACAACAGTATAAAAACGGAGTTTGGTTTTGGTTACCACAAACCGATAATAATTGTTGAAAAATAAGTCATTTCAAATTAAAAATTAATACATTCTGAAAAGAGAACTTTCTCCTTCGCTCCGGTGGGATTCGAACAACACGTCTTCCGATTGCCGGTCGGGTGCTTTAACCACTAAGATACTAGAGAGGTCGTTGGCAGATGCTTTTTCCAGATATACGTTTTTCATAGCAAGGAATTCAGAATTTATTAATTTTCAATTATTCCATTTTCAAAGTCCATCTAGTCCGAAATGACGTTGAGAATTTATATTATTTTAGGAGTTATCTCAGATTGATATTGTTGATTTCCAGTTTCATAGCTTTCGAAGGCTATCTACATATGATCGATCGTTACCAACTCCGATGATAATACAGATTCCATGCAAATCAATTCAATCATTCGATATAGGTAGATTTGTCCAAGTGGCGACTTTATAGATTCACCTATCTCGGGAGTAACTTTTTTTCCTTTTAAATACGAAGTCTTTTTTGAGAGTGTGTTCTCTTTTCTCTCGTAAACAATTTGAGTTTTGGCGCTAGCTAGTTATATATTCACACTCTTCAGTCGTACCACATATGAGGTGGTTGCACTGTCGCCCTGATGGAGAAACATGACAACTGCATTTTGCTAATGTGACCCTTACGTCAATCTTGAGATATCATGTTTCTTCATCAGAACGTCAGTGTAGATTTAAGTGTGAAAATGAAATATATGCCTTTGTTCTAGGTAGTAGATTATTTTTTAAATAATCAAATATTTTTAAAGGAAATATAAGAAGAATTTAAAAAAGGTAACTGATTTTTGCATCAGGGGAATATAGGCGTACGATTGTGATCATCTGCTGTCCCAAAGTTTAACATAGTAAGTAATATTTTCGATAGAGGTCACTCTTCCGTGCATAAGTACTGGAAAAAAGCCTTTACAGCAAGTATCACGTACTAGGTTATACATTCGGACAGCAGTCGTGTATAAAGTCATTCCAATTTTTTTTTAAATTCCAGCCGAAATTCTGCGCGATCATATCCCACTTGTGGCCAGTTAAATTTGTGGCATGTCACATTTTTCAGCAAGTCACATTTGCGTCATGACATATTTGCGACATATCACATTTTCGGCAAGACAGATTCGCCTCATGACCGATTTGTGACATGTCATACCTGCGAAATGTCACATTTGCAGCATGCCACATTTGCGGCATGTCCCATATGCCGCTAGTCAAATTTGTGGAATTTCTCATTTTTCGGCAAGTCACATTTGTAAATCATCATCATCATAACATATTTGCGCCATGTCACATTTTCTGCAAGTCAAATTTGCGTCATGACACATTTTCGGCATATCATACACGCGAAATGTCACATTTGTGGCAAGTCACATTTTCGGCAAGTCCCATTTGCGGCAAGTCACACTCTCGGCATGTTATACATGCTACATGTCACATTTGTGGTAAGTGAGATTTGCGGCATGAAACGTTTGCGGCATGCCACATTTGCGGCATGTCCCATATGCCGCTAGTCAAATTTGTGGCATTTCTCATTTTTCGGCAAATCAAATTTGTGTCATGACATATTTGCGGCATGTCACATTTTCGGCAAGTCAGATTTGCGTCATGACACATTTGGGGCATATCATACATGCGACTTGTCACATTTGTGGCATTTCTCATTTTTCGGCAAGTCACATTTGTGTCATGACATATTTGCGGCATATTACATTTTCGGCAAGTCAGATTTGCGTCATGACACATTTGCGGCATATCATACATGCGACTTGTCACATTTGTGGCAAATCACATTTTCGGCACGTCCAATTTGCGGCAAGTCACATTTTCGGCATGTTATACATGCTACATGTCACATTTGTGGTAAGTGTGATTTGCATCATGACACATTTGTGGCATGTCACATTTGCGGCATGTCCATTCGCGGCAAATCACATTTTGGCATGTGACATTTTTCGGCAAGTCACATTTCCGTCATGACATATTTGCGGCATTTCACTCCATTAAATTTTCAGTTAGTATACTGTACCTTATAACTTTTTCTAAAATCGAGATCGCTAAATTTTGGTTTGGTCAAATTTAACGAATTTAGAGAATTGATTTTTTAGTGTTCGACATTCGTACCGGGTAAATATTTTTTCTAAAAGTACTCTCTGCAACGAATAAATTTAGCGATTAAACTCTTTAATCTGTTATGAATAGCTTTTTATGCAGGTTTGAAACGAAAGGTAAAACGGACGAAGAAATCCACTTTAAAAAAAAGAATGTCGTGTAAAGTTCTGATGGAACCTACTGTTACAAAAAAATTCACCAGCTAAATCACTGACATGGTAGCCAAATGGCAGCCGATTAGAAAAAACCTTTAAAATAACCCACATATATTTGAATGCACATAAATATAGGACAAAGAGTGCCAAAAAATTGCCAATTTTCATTCTGGTCGATGGAAACGGCGGTTAAGGCCGGTCAAACTTAGCACCAAGGATTAAAAAATTGACGGGCAATTCTTTTCAATTATTAAATTACTGCTGAGAAATTTAGAACCCACAGGTTTTGACACATTAGAATATCTGAAATTTTGCGTGAAATATTTAAAATTGGAATAAATTTAATGCATCTGGTAAACGGAATGAGGTACGCCAAAACAGACAAAATTTTTGGATTCAATTGCAGAATTATATAGTATATGCTCGTTTAAAAATCGCTCGGGCCACTCGGAGTTCCCATACTGTTAAGTAACTCTTTTCCGTTTTTTCATACATCGATGAAAAAATGGTGAAAATTCCCATACAAGTTTTCTCCGTGTACCTTCTACAAATACGAGGATACATACTCGTACCTTATCGTTTATCGTCTACGAGTTAAACTTACCTAAAACAAAGCAAAAACAAAATTTTTTTAGTTTTTATACAATTATTATTTCTCTACGGGGAATTCCTAATCTTCGACTAAAGCATAAGTAATAGCAGGAGAAATCGATGAGACTTCTTAGAAAATATTTAAAAATAGGTATCCCAGAAGTTAAAATTATTCATTTATTTTGAAAGGTGTCTTTTTTTTTTGGTTGTTAGAAGGAAAAATTAAATTTGAAAAATCATGGTAAAGAATTCTCCACGAAGTATATTAGAGAGGTTAAGCTGATTTGTTGATCATCATAAGAATGCTACGAAATAAATATATGAACAATATTTCTAGCATTTGCTATTAGATTTAGAATATTTGATGACTTACGACTTTATGAAATCAAATGGAACTAATTCGACGATATCGTTAGTTACACAGACAATGTATTACAAAAAATGGTCCGTATACGCAGATTTTTGCCAAGAAATTTCTAAAATACGTAATAACGAATACTATGGTTCCAATTGCAAGATTTCAGATTCAATTTCATTGCTTTCTATACTTACCATTTTTATAGTACACTCCCTTGATTACCGTAATCTTGTATAACTCTGCTTTCACTAACTTAAAAGTATTGATTATGCTTCACACATTTTACAATCTAATTATCCTGGGCAGCTCGAAAAACTTTGCCCGTTTCGAAAAGAAAATAAACTCGCATAGCCTGATGAACGTACTTTATTTGGATTATTTTCAAAAGCGCTATCACTTGCACTTTTCCGTGCATGTGAAGAGAACACGTCGCGGTTGCGCAATCAGAAAAGAGTGATTATTACTTACAGGCCTCGCACTACGAAGGAATAATGAGAAGACCGAACTAAGGTTTTAAAGGAGAGGCTATTTCAATGCAATTTTTGCCCCTACATTGCTTCTCTAATGGGCACAAATTTCCAATTCTTCCACTTGGAGCATCAAACCAGGAGCTTAGTTTTTGCTTCTACCTTACCGCTCCACATTCTAGCTTTTCAAAAGAAACTACGCAACTCGCTGCGGCAGATAGAAAATAAAATAAAAATTTCTTCCTCGAAATATCATAAATGGTAATGACGAAATTCTGCGCATAATACCTCCAAGTTGAAAGAAAAATTAAAATGTTATTCTTATAAAAAGATATATCTTTTCATAATATTGACATTTTTCTTTCAGCTTGGACTTTATTATACGCAGCATTTCATTGACTTTCGTTCTATTTGGAGTAAGAAATTTGCATTTTAATAAAAATCGAAATCCTATGATATATTCTAAGAAACCTATTCTTCTCTTTTTTATATTCCCAAACTATAATTTTTCAAGGTTGCATATACTTACTCACTTTTTGTTCCACGCACAGCAAGGCAAATCAAAAACAGCGATCCGCCAAAAAAGCAAAAACCAAACGAAAAGTCGAGTTGATCCTATTGATTTATGCGGAACGAACAAAATCGCACTTTTCACTCACGTCGCGCTAAATCCGAGCGAATATTCACGGGCGAACGCTACACGAGATGACACACAGCAAGAACAGCTGATTCAAAACGCGCATGCGCGTCTTCGATCTCAATCTACTGGCACTATCAGCCTGCAGCGGTCGTACAAGTTGCAGGCCCCTCATTCCTCGCCGTTTGCACGACCGACGGGCGTCTAATGTGCCGGACCACTGTCCGCCTTTCGGTCGCGTTCTGACTTTCTCGCTCTGACGCGTGCATTCAGCAGGCACGTTGGTCTCCAGCTCGTCGGGCCGATCACGTGTCGGCACGCTTTGTCATCTGGGTACCGCCCGCCGTGCCCGAGGGTTAATCACAACCAGTGATCATATTGAATTATACTGATCATAGATGAATTAAAAAGCGGCCGCATACGACTTTTCTTAGAAGTACTTGCATTTTCCTAGACGTTCGACTAGGGGAGAGGAAAACTGCAAAAAACCACCTCCCGAGTTCAGCCGGTCTGTCGACTGTCGAGCTGCAAGACAGATATTCGACCCTACCAATCTAATAACACACAATCATCCTCTGCGTTAAACCTCCCACTCAACATTAGTTAAAACGCAGCCAATACAGAACCTTGTCGTACGTTGCAGATGGTCACCCATCCGATCGCTATTCGCGCTTGAAATGGCTTGACATCTGGACCCTTTTCGAGTCGAGATTCTCAGCGCAGATAATGCCGTCGATTCACCAACGTAATATTTGGTCGAACCAATTAAACCATTTGTTGAGTCAGTGACAATTTTTTTGAGCCAAATAATAATATTTAGTTGTATTATTTTCATTGTGTGGGTAAAATATTTATGGGCCATTTTTTATTGGGTAATTAAGATATCGTAAATTATTATTTTTTTCATAATCAGTCAAATATACAGAAGTTTTAAAAATTTCAATAAATGTTTTTTCAACTCGGGAATACTCTTTCTCTTCTACACGGTGGTTTTTATCTATATTATATAAAAAGTAAATCATTTAACTCAACATTAGGAACAAATTTGTAGTCAGCTAGCACCTGTTATTTTCTGCGCACCAACGTATTTTAAGTTTTTGATGCATTAACTGATAAGTTGTTAAGTTTCAGTCACATTAATGTGTAATCGATAAATGCAGATTCAAAAAATATTAATTGAGAGTTTAAAATAAATAAGAAATTTGTTATTAAAATTGTATTGTTACAAACAGAGTCTGAGATTTTGTAATGATTTTGAATGCATATTTCTAAAGTGACTTTTACATGTAATCTAATTTGAAATCATGTACTAGCATTATAAAAATAAATGGAAGTATATTTTTTATTGTTATAAGAAAATAATAAAAATACATTGAGAGTTTAAGCAATTTTTAAAAGTTTTTTGGTAATTTTCAAAAAAGTTTCTTTCAACTAGTATGTCAGTGATATTCCGCCCAGCTGAAAATTCCTGTACAGAAACCTTGGAGGATCCTGCATATGTTCCTTTACACGAACGTGAACACGAACCTGTACGAGTAATCTTGATGCTTCTTGTGCACAATTTGGCGAAGGAAACTGTACGTAATCCTGAAAAGGAACCTAAATGCAAGCTAACCTTTGCATGATCATGTACAGGTTCCTTACAGAGTGAATTGAGACGCGCCTTCATGTACAGGAACCTGTTCAGCATCCTATACATGAACCTGTATAGGAACTAATCCGCGAGGGTTCGCTAGTGGTTTGGCTCTCTCGGTAGTAAGCTTTATCTTCAAGGGAATAAGGAAGGGAACTTTATAGCTGTACGGGACAAGCGTTTTCGCGATGGCTTTCTGCAAAGGACCCTATATGTGTTTCTGTACAGAAACCCACGCCTCAATTTACTTTGTAAAGAAACTTTTACAGGAATAACAGAATCATTCAAAAGTTTCTTTGTCGGTGCAGGTTCCTTTGCAGGATCCTTTTTATTGTACAGTCTCCTTCACCAAATTCCTGCACAGGAACCGTCAAGATTACCTTTACCGGTTTGTGTGTAGGTTCGTGTACAGTAACATGTGTAGGATCCTCCGAGGTTCCTGTACAGGAATTTTCAGCTGGGCTGAGCAGTACATTGACATTTTATAAAGAATGTAATCGTTATAAGCAAGTGGTGTCTGCCAGTCCGTCGTACGTCTCAATATGGACATCGGGCCAAAAATGTATATAGGACCCAATTCCGATATAGGGCCAACAATTGATAGAGCGCCCAACACTGATATAGGGCCCAAAATTAGTAGGTGAAAGTTGCCTAAGACGAGCCCCTTTCTAAGACGGGCCACCCTTAATATTTTTGTACGAAAACATTATAGTCATCACTACGCATGCGAATACGAGCTCAGCAGAACTCTAGTTAGTTTGAAAGTTTTTTTTTCCTCCACTGGAAGTAAATTAACAAAAACAGATAGTAAAAATGATTTTTACACGTTAGAGGACGAACTTTCACTTGTTTTAGAATTTGTGATTTAATAACTTCTAATGATTTGAAGGAGCAATTAATTTTTTTCTATAGATAATTTTGTAAACTTTGCAACTTGTGCTTCTTCATTCATAATGTGTCCCCTGAGGGTTTACATGACCTCAGTTTCTTAAAAGACCACCAACAAACTTTGTATTATCTTATTCTTACTATTTACAAATATTTACAACTATTTTCATAATTTCTTATATCTATCTCCTTAATTCTATACTCATATAGCGCAATGTTACTGCAGGAAGAGTGAGCGAGCAATCGAAAGCGAGAGAGCAAGTGAGAGCGAGCGCAACCGCATATTAATGTACTTATACTATCACATAATAACTACTTACAGATCTTTACGCTTCTAATATATGCGACTTCCGTTTCCTTTTTCCTTCACTTTCACATCTCTTCT